>JAJONR010001437.1:0-117100 GCA_029582245.1 Solanum etuberosum | reverse complement strand
ATCTTCCCAATATCAATAATGACCATTTGGTAGAACCTTTTATCACCAATACAGGTAATGAACCTTCCTCATCAACCGCTCCAGGAGTAACGGTAATTTCTTCAATTAGACCTCAGAGTCATCATATCCCTGTTAAGATTGTTGTTAATAAGAGTTTTATTATTAACAAAATTGCTTTACTTGACAGTGGTGCAGACAGGAATTGTATCGTAAAAGGTATTATTCCCACAAAGTATTTACAATTGGTTAGAGTGTCTTGAGAATTAGGCATATATGATGATCATGAGAAATATTGCTTTGACAGTAAGGCTTGTAGTATGAATGTGATCTCTAGGGCTTTGAGGGTAAAAGCTAATATGATGAACTATGAATGTTAAGGCTTTGAGAGTGAAGCTAATATGTATGTTGAATTTAATATCGTATGATTGTGGAAGGAATTTACCGATGACCTATATTATGAATATATGAGATTATGCATGCCCTATAGAACTTATGTATATACTTTATGAAACACTTTCAGATTAAAGTGTCTATGATTATGATATTGATTATGAGATGGAAGCTTTTATGATAGTTCAGTCGGGCTTCCAAATGGGATCGTTCTACACTAGTTGAGTCCGGGTTCCCAAAGTGTATCTCATTAGATGGAGACCTCCTACGCTAGTTGAATCCGGGTTGCTAGTAATAATCTCCATATATATAGAACTATCTAAAATGAGTCTAAGAATGAAAGTGATCATGGATGGTGATAGTTGCTCACGCATGATCTAATAAGCCTTCCTAATGAACTAAGACATGCTTAAAGAAGTGTCTCGTAAGTGTTCAAAGGCTTCATGTATGAATTATGTTAGCTTGAAGTAGATATATGATATCCCTTCATGATATCTTGACCTGGTAAGACAAGACCATGCATGGTAGCTTGAGATAGTAGAACTCATGGATAGCCTTGGATTGAGATATCGCACCCTTCCAATGGAGCTTGGACTAGCATAATAGAATGCTTGCATGATAGCTTGACGTGGTGAGGCCACATCATTTCATGATAACATGGATTGAGCCATAGTACCCTTTCTTGAGTAGCTTGGACTTACATGAGAGTATATTTTCCATGATATCTTGGTCTATCATAGTAAGGTGCTTTTCCTTGATAGCCTTGAATTGGTAAATAGTAACCATTCATGAGTGATGTTATGCTATGGACTAGTAGAGAGTTACTCTTCCATGATTTGTATGAATATGTGGGACAAGTCCCTAATTAATGTAGTATGTTTATGATGATATAAGATTACTTCAAGGAAGTATTGTAAGTATGTTCTAATATGAGATTAACTTGTATGATGTTAGATTAGCTTGGATTGTTGCTATAATTACCTTCCTTGATATGTTTGACTAAAGGTGAATGTTCCCTTGTCTATGAGGAGTAAGCTAAGGATGAGATAAAAAGATGATGAATATGAATGAGGGTCTAAGATGGTTTGCTTAGTATGGGTGAGATTATGGGGTCTTATCCATGCATTGCACAAGCATGCCTTGAGGATTGCTTATGAAGTGTTTCTCTTATGATATGTTGATCTAGATGCATTGATTATGCCTATGACTATGTTATTGTCACTTATGCTTATAGACTATGATTTATGTTGTATATCTTATGATGTTGGTATATGTCTTATGTTGATTCATGCCTACCTTATGCTTATGTTGATGATTTATGCTAGCCATCATATTTAGTACATCTTTGTACTAATGCATACTCTTGCCTACATTCTTATCAATTGTAGGGTCCGGTGATACTGACTTCCATCCTCGTGGCTAGGATCTTAGTAGAAGTAAGGAGTTGAAAATTTGGTTAGTCCTCACAGCGTTGAGGATTTGACCAACTTTCCTTTATGTCTTTCTTTTATGTTAGAATTTTTTTATGGGCTGTGTCGCTATGACTTTCATGTATTAGATGGTTTGAGACAATGTTAAAGACTTCCTCTTCGTTTTATGAACTTCAATTGTAATGGGAAAATGTTTTAAATTTTCATACCATTTTCTATTATCTTATGTTATGATATGCTAAGGGGCTTGTATGAGACCCTTCATCTAGGGTGTACCCCTGGGTCGTGACAGATAATGTAAAACCCCGGATTGGAAATAGAGGATAGCATGTTAGGACTTCAAGGTGCCACCCCACAAGGACCAATTATGGGCCCATGAAGAGGCCCCAAGAAAACTGCCTGAGGCAGTGAACCAAGGTGTAACACTCCGAACTTAGTAGGTCAACTAGAGCTTGACGTGAGGGTTAGAGTCGTAGAATTGACTTCCCGTACATACAATGAAGGGTTTAGGTTTAAAACATCAAGATACGACTTCCCAAGGACCAACCAAGGGTCCTTGAGGAGGACCCTAGAAACTACCTAAAAGCTACCCACAAACAGTACCTACGTGTGGGACCTACGGCCAGTAGATGGACCCATGCCCCATGGGTGAGGGTCGTGGGTGAGGGTCGTGGGTCAAGGCACCAAAACCAAGCCACATTACCTCATCTACTATTGACCATCACGGACCGTGGGTGGACCCACGGTCCGTCAGCGTGGTGTCGTGGGTTGAGACAGTGTGGTCTTTAAGTCGGTTAAGTTGGGGGTTAGTTGAACATTCAGGAATTAATTAGGGGTTAAGTGGTGTCGTTTTATATTAGTTTAGGACAACTATATAAAGTTATTAGACCCCTAAATACATTGAACCTAGTCATTATTTCAATTCACCAAAGAAACGCAATTCCCTTTCAAATATTCTATCTCTAGAAAGTGAAGATGAAGAGGAAGAAGATCAAGCTAGGTCAAGTCAAGAATCCATTGTTGCAAGTTTTAGGGCTTTATATCCAAGGTATGTTAGGTTATTCATTTATGGATTCTTCCATCCATTAAGCCGCCTAGAATTCCCACAATTGTGAAGATAAAATCTCCAATTCAAGTTAGGGTTCCTTCCAATATTGTGGGTTAAGTTGAGTATGAATCCAATTGAGTGGATATTGATTGTTTATTATTGAATTAGTAGTGAATAATGGTATTATGATGATATTACATGTTTTCCATGGTTAACCCTAGTCTAATTGATGAAATTTAAGTAATGTGGGTTTATGCCTTGTGAAGGGAAATTGAAGACTTAGAGTTGATCTTCTAGAATTAATGTCATGTATAGTAATTGTTCAAGAATAGAAGCATGTAAACATGAATTGAATTAGTTTAAAGTATTTATGATGGATCATGACTAGTAATGATTGAGATTGAGCCTTTATGGTGAATTATGACTAGAATTGCTTAAGAATGAAGTTTATGACTAAAGTGCCTTGTGATCTAGATATGAAGGATGATTGCAAGAGGTAAACCTTTGAGAGTAAGGCTTGTTGTCATGAATGTTGATCACTAGGCTTGAGAGTAAAGTCAATATGAGAATAGTATTTTAATAGGTAGTATTGTTGAGGAAGTACTTTACTCACCTAGACTACCTTAAGAATGCATGTATGTAGAATGTGAAAGGTCTTCTCACATAGAATGATTCTAGGTTGAAAGGTTTACTCACCTAAAATGAATCAAAGCATGTTAGACTAGAATAGCTTGAAGTTGTGACATAAGATCCCTTCATGTATAGCTTGACTTGGTAAGACAAGACCATGCATGGTAGCTTGAGTTAGTAGATCTCATGGTAGCCTAGGATAGATGAAGTATACTCTCCTAAGGGTAGCTTGCACAAGTATCATAGAATGCTTACATGGTAGCATGAATTAGTTGGGCCAACCCCATTGCATGGTAGCTAGGATGGAGCACTTGTATCCTTCTTTGGATAGCTTGGACTTGCATGATAGCATGTTTTCCATGGTAGCATGGTCTATCCTATTAGGATGCTATTCCTTGGTAGCGTGGTCTAGCCTAATAGGGTGCTATTCCTTGGTAGTCTAGAAATGATAAATACTAATCATTTAAGTATGATAGCCTAAAGTGGTACTTAGTATGGGTAGGATTATGGGGTCTTATCCATGCATTGCACAAGTATGACTTGAAGCTACTTATGAAGCATCTCTCGTATATGTTGTACGCTTAGCTTGGATTGAGTAATAGTAGTTTTACTTTTTAGCATTGAATAGGTAATTATAACCATTCATGAGTAATAACTTGTCTTGGACTAGTAAAAAGGTACTCTTCCATGAATAACAAGAATATCTAAAGAGGGACTAGTCCCTAATTGAAATAGCATGATTATGATGGAACTAGATTACTTCAAGGAAGTATTGTAAGTATGTCCTAATATGAGACTTGCCTATATGATATATGCTTAGTTTGGATTGTTTCTATAGATTCCTTCCATGATATGTTTGACGAAGGTGAAGATTCCCTTGTCTATGAGAAGTAAGCTAAAGATGAGATCATGAGATGGTAGGTATGATTATGATGGCCAAAGGGGATACTTAGCATGGATGGGATTATGGGGTCTCATTCATGCATTGGACAAGTATACTTGGAGGTTGACTTATGAAGTGGTTCTTTTATGATATGAAGGTATAAGTATTGACTATGTATATGGACCATGCCTTATGATGAATAATGCGTACATTATGTCTATGTTAGAGATTATTCTTATGATTATGTTATTATCTCTTATGCCTTATGACGTTATGATATCTAACATATTTAGTACATTTTCTACTAATGCATACTCTTGCCTACATTCTTATAAAATGTAGGGTCGAGCGATCTTGAGTTCCATCTTTCAGGCTAGGTTCTTAGTAGGAGCAAAGAGTTGAAGATTGGTGAGTCCTCATAGTATCGAGGATGAAGCCACCATTTTCTTTATGTCTTTTCTCTTATGGTTTAGACTATTATATGGGATGTGTCCCAAGAGTTATTCAAAGTTGTTTAGATGGTTTGAGACAAAGTGTTAAAGACTTCCACTTCATTTTATGAGACTTCGATTGTTATGAATTTTTTTAAAAAATTTCCACATCATTTCTATTCACTTTATGTTATGATATGCTAAGTGGCTTGTGTTAGGCCTTTCGGGGTCTAGTACGCCATGTTACATCTAGGGTGTACCCCTGGATCATGACACACGGTCAGGACCCACGCCCCATGGATGGGTCCACAGACCGTGGCTAGGGGTCTCGTGGATGGCCAAAAATCTCTTTCCAGACCATGCTTGACTAGGACGGACCGTAGATCCATCCACGGCCTGTCAGCGTGGTCTCGTGGGTCAAGTTTTGGGCAGTTATGTTAAGGGCATAATGGGACTTTCCGGATATAATTAGACTTAAGTGGTGTCGTTTTGCCTAAGCCTAGACCACCTATATAAGTACTTTAGACTCCTAAATTAATTCATTTAAGTCATTCTCTCAAACTCATCAAAAGAATTGGGTTCCTCACTCAAATAATTCTCTCTCTAGAAAGTTGAAGAAGAAGAAGAGGGTTCAAGCTAGGTCAAGTCAAGTCTCCATTCTTCCAAGCTTTCTGGGATTTGTAATCAAGGTATGATGGCTTATTCATCCATGGAGTCCCCTAAAATTCCACAATTTAAAGAAGAATTCCCCAACTATAGTTAGGGTTTCTTCAATGTTGTGGGTTATGTTGAATGTTGATCCAAATGAGTGGATTATGATTGTTTATGATGAATTGATAGAATTACATGATTTTATGATGAATTTACATGTACGCATGCCTAACCAATGTTTCTAACCTAGAATTGATGTAATTGGGTTTTATGCCATGAAAGAGGAAATTGAGGATTTAGATGTAACCTTCTAAGATTGATGAGATACATTGTAGATTGCTTGAGATTTAAGCTTGTATACATAAATTGATTGAAATCAAGGTATAAATTATGAACCATGATTAGTAGTCCTGAGATGGGGGGCTATAAAATGAAGTATGATTAGATTGCTTGAGGTTGAAGCATATAGATGTGAATTGCTTAAGAATAAAGCTTATAAGCATGAATTGATTGAGATCAAGTATATATGATGAAGTATGACTTGTAGGCTTTGAGATTAGAATTATCTTGAGACTAAGGGATGTGTGATGAGTGAAAATTAGTAGGGCTTGAGAGTAAAGCTAATGTTATGAGCTATGACTATTTGGGCTTGAGAGTAGAGCTTATATGATGAATGTTGATTTTAGATAGGATTGTTATGGAAGGATTTTCCCACATGATCTATATTACGAATGTATGAGATTATGCATATTATTATAGAATCTATGTAAATGCTTTAAGAACACTTGGAGAGTGAAGTGTCAATGATTATGATATTCTTGTTGTGTTAATTGAAAGGCTATTCTCATGAACACATAATGAACATGATGTGAAAGGTTTACTCACATGAATGATTCTAGGTTGAAAGGATTGCTCACCTAAAATGAATCTAGACTAAAGACTAAAATTGATGAGGCAAACAGTGATCACATCTGACCTCTAGATGAGTAGGATATGAGGTGATTTCCCATATCCTTTAAAGAAGAGTAAGAGGTGACTACCCTTATTCTCTAATGATTGGACATGGATGCAACTACCCATGATCCCTTATAATGAAAAGATGTGGAGGTGAATACCCGTATCTTATAATGAAATGATGTGGAGATGAATACCCGCATCATATGATGATTGGGCATGGAGACGAATAGTCGTGACCATATACAAGTAAGGCAAGAGGCGACTACCGATTAGCATTTAAGTAAGACAAGAGGCGACTACCCATGAGCCTTTATGAGACGGAAAAGAGTTGATTTCCTCATTTCTATAAAATATAAGATAAAGATGAGAATGATAGATGATGAGCTTGTAGGATGGCCTAAGGTGGCCTACTATGATGAGAGAGACAAGTGGGAGATTACCCATGTCTTGGCTAAGAATTCTTGGGTTACTTCAAGGGAGTATTGTAAGTATGTTTTGATATGAGCTTACTTGTAATGATGTTAGATTAGCTTGGATTGTTGCTTGAGTTGCCTTCCTTGATATGTATGACTATAGGTGGATGACTTATGTATTGAGTAAGAACAAGCTGATGTTACTTGAGAAGTGTTCCTCTTATAGTATGATGACTTATGTGCATTGAATATGCTTATGACTTATGTTGTTGCCTTTTATGCTTATGGTATGTGCCTTATGTTGACTAATGCCTATAATATGTTTATGTTGTTGATTTATGCTAGCCATCATATTTAGTACATTTTTGTACTAATGCATACTCTTGCCTACATTCTTATCAAATGTAGGGTTCGGCGCTCTCGATTCACACACTTGTAGCTAGGTTCTTAGTTGATCAAGGAAGTGAAGATTTGGTGAGTTCTCATAGCATTCGAGGATTGATCACCCCGTTCTCTTTTATTTCTTTCTTTTCATGTTGGGCTATTGTATGGACTGCGTCCCAAGATCTTTTATCTCTTATGTTAGACTTCCGCTCGTTTTATAAAGACTTTGATTGAATGGAAAATGTTTCAAATTTCTGCACCATTTTGTGTTACTTTATGTTATTATATGCTAAGTGGTTTGTGTGAGGCCTCTCGGGGTCTTATACGCATTGTTACATCTAGGGGGTACCCCTGGGTCGTGACAGATCCGCCACAATAGAAGCATCATATTTGGACAATTGAGTGAACCTTAAGGCATACTACCTCACACTCATATTTCCTTGCCTAAGATTAATGAACTCAAGTACCTTTGCCTCTCTCATCTCAAGAGGGAAGAATCTGTCACGAAAAACATTTTTGAACCTTTCCCATTCTATGGAACCCGCTTCCACCGGCCTTGCCTCTTTCTATTGATTGAAACAAATCTGAGCAACCCCTTTGAGTTGGTAAGCGGCAAATTATGCCTTCTCTATCGGCGTCAGTCCCATAATAGCAAGTACCTTGTAGACCTCGTCGATAAACTCTTGAGGGTTTTCCTCAACTTTGGAGCCATAAAATTTGGGAGGGTTCATTCTTGTAAAATCCCTCACTTTTGCCACCGTCGTACCCATATTTGGGTTCACGGGGGCTACCACCTCTCTATTGGCTTGGGCCATCATGGCTTGAGTCAACACTTGGAAAGCCGACCTAAACTCTGCATTTGTTACATTCTCATTCAATGGGTCAATCGGAGCTTGAGGAGGATCTTGGGGAGGAACCTCTTGATCAACATTGTCTCCCTCTATCCTTCTAGTAGCCTTTCTAGTAGTCATATCCTGAAAACCATTGGGAACGGATTAGGAGAAAGACTTATAGAGTTAAACTCCATGGCACGACTTAGAGAGAGTGACTCTTGACTCATTCCTACCTATCTAGCTCGAAAGAGTAGGTAATTTAGCCACCAAGATGATATTGCAAAATCTGAACGATGTGAATGACCCAATTCAATTGGGTGGTGTTTGTGCAATACGTCTACCTCCTGTTGAGGGGAATGTTGTATTCCATGTCACTAGCACAATGCTACACTCTTACAAATGAAAGGGTTATATGGAGGGCTAGCTCATGAGGATCCCCATGAGCATATTCAGAACTTTGTAGATGTATGTGGACTGTTCTCATTCAAGAACATATTACAAGAATCAGTACGTCTCCGGTTGTTCCCATTTTCTTTGATGGGTAAAGCTACCAAGGTGTTAGCTGATCCACCAAGGAACTCTATTACCACTTGGGATGAGCTTACCACAACATTCAATGTGATATTATTTCCCCCGTCAAAGATGATGACGCTCAGAGATAGTATCCAAGGTTTCAAACGCTTCGAAGGTGAACCAATCCACGAGACGTGGCTGAGATTTCAAAAGTTGGTGCTTCAATGTCCGACTCACGGACTGCCAAACCACATATTGCTACAATACTTCTATAGGAGTCTTGACTCGGTGAACAAAGGTGTTGTTGATCAATTTGTTCCCAGAGGTATAATGCAACAGCCCTATGAGGTAGCGTCTCAACTTCTTGATGGCATGACAAAGATAAATAGATCATGGTACACATATGAGGACCAAGTGTCTCCTATGACTTTTAGGATGATGAAAGAGCAGATCAAGAAGGATCAAGATAAAGACCAAAATATGGCCAAAATGATGACCCAGCTGGATTTATTGTCAAAAAATGTGATGGGTAGTGGGCTGAAGAGTGTGAATGTTGTGGGTATTGGTGGAGCGAACCTCGAAGAAGCACAATTTGAAGCATTGTATAATGAGGAAGTGAACTTTCTTGCAAATCAAGGAGGAGGATTTTGTTCCAACTATCCAAGGCCGGGTGGAAATCCGGGTTAGAATAGAAATGATGGGTGGAGAGATCGTGAGAGGGAATGGCGTGATTGTAATGCCACTTGGAAGGAAAGGGATGGTGAAAGGAAAGATACGTCCCACCAAATGAACGCCAAAATCCGAAAGAGCAAAGAGATGACCCAAAGAACTTCTGTATGGAAGACATACTTGCACGAATTCTCAATAAGCTAGAAGGGTCGGACAAAGTGTTACAAGAGATGAATGAGAACGTCTCAACTGTCAATCAGACGGTGACTTCTCACTCAGTCTCTATTAAACAGCTGGAGATGCAAATGGGTCAAATGTTGACTCATTTAAATCCAAGGCCAAAAGAAGGGTTGCCTAGTGACACAATGGCTAACCCCAAAAATGAAGCTTGAATTGGTATTTTCGTCGTACCACGATGTTAAATAAGGCGCTTCTTGGGAGGTAGCCCATGTTTTTGATGTTTTTAAATTTTGCTTTTGAATAACGGGTGTTGATTTTGCAGGTTGAAAAGTGAAAGTGTTGGAAAATGGGCTATAGGCGAGCTAAAATTCCAATCGGCGACACACCAAACAGGTCGGCGTACCCGATTTGGACTGTCGTTGTAACCACCCAGCTTGATGGGAGATTATGTAAAACTCGGCGAGCCAAAAGCTCAGTCGGTGACTCACCGAACAAGTCAGCGAGCCCAACTTTGTCCACCGTTTGAACCTCCAAATTGCTAGGAGTTCTGTAAAACTCGACGTGACAAAATACCACTCAGTGCATCACTGAGTGGGTCGGCGAGCACGACTTACTCCGCCGACTGGCGCGCAAACTGAAAGGTTTTAGAAAGGGCTAAACGTTTTTAAATTCAAAAATCCTTCATTTTCTAACCTTTTCAACTTCCATACTCTCACCCCGATATTATATTGTTCCTATTCTCGCATATTTATTTTAATTTCACTTGGGATCTTTGCTCGGGATTGATTTTGGGATTTCTTCTCCGCCTAGCATATCAAATTTTCGGCATAAAAGGTTGGTTATCGGAACCCCGAACTCTATAAGTGGTTAAACTCAAATAAAATTGGTATTGTCTTATTGAGATATCTGTGTAGTGTTGTTGGATTTATAATGTGATTGTTCGTTTTCCCGTCTTTGATTGGATTCGTAATTTAATGGTTGATTCTTATGTCTAAAAATGATTAAATAGTTGGGGTGTGTTGAATATATAGTTAGTCTAGCGGGGTGAAGTCTTAGTAACCCCGAATTGTGCCAATTGTCAAAAATTACCCGATGATGGAGTGGTTGACGTCATTCTTAAGGGCAAAAGATGTCAATTGGCCAATTTTGGCCAAATTGGGAGAAATTTGAGTACCCCGAGGGCATGGGTCTTATGGATCTAGTGTGAATTTCATGTTTTTGGTGTTTAATTTTGTTGTCGTGGGCTGCGGGCTTGATTTTGAAGAACGGGGTGAAAAATTGGCACAAAGGGCTATTCGGCAAGCTGGGTCTCGCTCGCCGATTTGTTCGGCGGTTCTCCTAAGTCCCCATAGATCGCCCTTTATTTCTCTAATTTGTGAATATATGTTCTATAACTTTTGGCTATATGCCTGAGCTCGCCGAAAGTATCTTCTGATCATCCTTCTTCGCCCTTTTTCATGAAATTATTCTATAACTTTCGGCGAGCTACTTCTAGTTCACCGAAAGGTGTCGGCAATCTGTTGAAAGGCCCTGGACATCACCGACCAACTTAGAAGTTTGGCAATTTTTGCACTGTAACTTTCGGTGAGCCCGACCTGGCTCGCCAATGTGGTTCGGCGACTCACCGACCGGTTCGGCGAGTCTTTCTGCAGTTTTCTTTTCTGATATTTTTTGTAATGTTATCTAATGTTTCCCACTTGTTCTTGCAGGAATGGCTAGACCCAAAGTAGGTGGTAGAGACATGCCACCCCGAAAGTGGGAACGAGGAGTGGTTATTAATGAGGACGCAGCTGCGTCCCGGGTAAAGGTGACAAAACTACCTCCAAAGGGAGGTAAAGGCAAGGGCAAGGCGCCCGTGATTGCGACACCGGAGGAGGCAAGCTATGACACTGAGGGGTTCTACGAGACACACCTCACCACATCCGGCAGTGAATGGGACTCACAGGATCCTCAGGCTTCTATCTCCGAGCCATAGAACGACCAGTTATTTGCAGGCCAGGAGAGCGGAGCTACGCTCCAAAGCTATGAACGATCCGTCTAGGATCCCAGTGCCTCTGACTCCTACCCCTTCAGCTTTAGCTCCAGTGCATTCTCCAGCACAAACAGTAGTGTAGGCACCACCAGTGCAAGGTCCTCCTCCCCGATCACTCAACCGACTAAAGGTTGAGGGTTTGAGGACCATCTTAGAGGAGAAGAGATTGTCTACCGAAAGTGTGGTTGACAGATATCTCGAGGTGTGGAACACTCTGAAGTACCACAAGTTCGAGATATTCACAAAACCCCAAGGCCCCTACATTCCCAATTGGGTCGGGGAGTTATATTCGATCTATAGTCAACTGGTACCTAAGGGGAAGAAGAAGGCCAACATATTCAGGTCAGTTGACTTCATGATAGTTCGTGGCAAGAAAGTTAAATGTCGCTGCTCAGATATCAAGGTTGTCTTGGGGTGCTCGTTGGACATCATGTATGACTACATCGATTTGGTCTAGTAGAAGACCTTGGGGGACCTTAAGGGGTGTCTGGCACCCCTTATCTACGATACCACCCTGAGGTGAATAGAGGCTCGTGCACCCGTAGAGAAGAAGGACCTGAATGTCGCTGCCATATACTGGTTCGGGTTCATCAGTAGCACCATTATGCCGTCCTAGAATGAGTCCATCCTCAGACACCCGAAGGCAGCCTGTCTAGGTTCTATCATTGCTCGCCAGAAGCTAAATTTGGGGTTGTTGATTGAGCAGGGGATGGCCATGAGGGCCAAGCATCCTCAGACTTCACTCCCATTTCCGATGTTGATCACCGAGTTGTGCAGACGGTTCTGTGTTCCTACATATGAGAAGATGGATGTGGAGGTGACACCCACATCCTCTACTGACATCCAGAATATTGAGGCTGAATATTTACGGGCCGAGGCCGACAGGAGGAGGGAAGAACCGATGGATACTTCCTCGGAGGTTGACATTGACATGTTGCCGACAGAGGAAGTTATGCCCCCTCAGGCTAGTGGCCCTTCAGGTACTTCTGGACCTTCTACTTTTGAGACCCCGAGTACATCTGTTGCACCCCCTCTCCGTAGAACCTATGCTGCTATTGCATCAGCCTCCCGACCCCCTATCACCCAGGCCATACTGTACAAGATGGGCCATCTGGCTTATTCAGTTGATGTGCGTGCCTCTCGGGTTCAGGTTGCTGTGCCTGGGATGATAGAGTGGGATACTATTGCTGCCTTGGCCCTACTTAAGGATGAGATGAGGGATCACAAGTCGACACTAGATTCCCTTACCATTAGAGTCGTAGCTTGTGAGCAGACAAGAGGTGCTACGGATGAGTTGACGACCTTGAAGGCCGATATTACTGGGTTGAGGAAGGATGTGGGCCATCTGAAGTCCAGTGATTTGACAATGTTGTTTGGGATGGTGGAGATTCTCGATGGCCCGAGCACAGATATCCAAGCTTGTTCTGAGGTGCCTCCGGCTACTACAGGAGATGAGACTAGAGTCGATGATGTTGTTGCTGAGTCTGAGGCTGAGATAGATGAGGAGAAACTTGGTGTCTTGAAGAGACAGTCTACGATTATTTGGTTGACTTGGAGGGTTCCATGTTCGAGACTGCTAGGAAGGCATCACTTCAGGACACATCTATGGTGGGCTCTAGTGGAGTCGAGGATGCTGAGACACTGATATACTGTGAGTTTACGTCATTTTTGATACATTTCACTTAAGAGTTGTGTGTCTCTAGGGCCATTTTGTATTGGAAATAATCTTTTTGTGTCATGTTTGCAGGAAATAGGCTTGGACGCGATTTAGTGAGATAACAGTAGAAAAATTTGTAGAAGTAGCCACCCACGAAGGGACCTACGGACCGTAGGTCCTATGACGATCCGTCGATGGTGGGCGTAGATGGGAGCATCAGGGAAGTCTGACCAAGTGTGGAACCACGAAGCAACCTACGGACCGTAGGTCGACCTATGGGCCATCCTGCACGTCCGTAGAAGGTGTTAAGAGAGTCGAAGTTCAAGTACCTGATGAAAATCCTAAGTGTGGACCCACGGACTGCAGGTCCATCTGTGCTGAACTAGGAGTTGAAGGTTCCAAGCGTTGTAGAAAACGTCTAAGTGTTGACCAATGGAGGGGACCTACAGACCGTAGGTTGACCCACGGTCCGTAGGTCGAGTCATTGATCAAAGTAGCGTCCAGAAAATTTATTTTCTTGTTTTGTTTCCTTTTTGTTTAGGACATTTTTTCTATAAATAGGGTATGTAAACCTCATTTTTGACATTATTGTTTACTTTTAGTTCTTAATATTTTCTTGGGAATTAACTTAAAAACTTTGGCAAATTGATTTTCGGATTTTGGTTTATATGATTTTCACTTTGAAATTCAATTGGAGATTACGGGTTTCTTCTACTCTAAACGTAAGTTCATGAATTCTCTTTACAAATATATGAATTGTGTTCTTTCAAGTATGAGTAACTAAATCCACAACTAGGGTTGTAGGAACTATGAGCAATTAACAACGTATGAATATTAACTAAGTAATTCTTGAATAGTGTTGATGCATGTATTGGTAATTCTTTCGCTTAGAAGTCTTTTTAATGGTGGCCAACGTTAGAACTCGTCTTGTTGCTACTTGCCAGACCAAGGAGGTAGTTAATAATAAAAGAATTATCAACAAAGATTTAGTGTGATACTATCTAATAGTCTAATGTCAATTGGTGCAAGGGTGAAAACTAAGTCGTACATTGATGTGATGTCTAATATGAGGTAAAGGTAAGGGTTAGTACATTATACACACGTAGCTGGACAAAGGTGTGGAGTGAAATTCCCTATTTGGAGGACCAATCACTTAGGGATACATATCTTACCAACTTTGCATGTAAAACACTAGGAAAGGATTACTATTATTAGGAATACCACGTTAAGAGCTTATGGGGAACACATACACCCTAGTTTCTCTCTCTCATTGATAACAACAAAGTTTGAATCATCCTCACTTATTACTTAAACAACAATCAGTTATTTGTTTCACAAATCCCCCCCTTTTATTTACTCGTCTCAAAAATAAGTTGACTAGACGAATATAATAGTGAGTTAAGTTTAAGTATAAACCATATTCCTCGTGGAATCGACCCCAACCTACAAGTTGGGTTATTTATTTGACAACGATCTCTTATACTTCTTTAGGGAGGTGTAATTTGAGTGTATCAAATTTTGGCGCCGCTGCCGGGGGATAAGGCTTTTGGATTAAGTTTAACTACATTGTTCTTCATCCTCTACCTCCAGTGCATACATTCATGGTGACGAGTAGTCTAATGCAGATGCTTACAGCGAGAGGGTTTTTCTCTGGGCTAGCTTCGGAAGATCCGCATGGTCACATGGCTAAATTGAGAAGTGTTTGTTAGAGTTGTGTGGGGCGACCGGAGTTGGATATGGATGTCATAGGGTTGAGAGTCTTCCCTCTATCATTGACCGGTTGAGAGTCTTCCCTCAATCATTGACCGGTGATGTTGCGGTGTGGTTTGCTGAGCTTCTATATATTTCAATTCATACATGGGACCAATTGCATCAAGTGTTCATGGAAAAGTATTTCCCAATATCTAAGAAGCTTAACCACAAGGACAAGTTGAATAATTTAGTTGCACTACCTGGAGAGTCTGTGAGCAGTTCTTGGGATAGATTCACTACGTTCACCAGAAGTGTTTCAAATCACCGCATAGATGACGAGTCATTGAAGGAGTATTTCTACAGAGGGTAGGATGACAACGGAAAGGCTGTGATAGATACTATCATTGGAGGATCCTATGGTGCATACACTTTTGAGGATATCGCTGAAAAATTAGAGAAGATTTGCCGGAATAATAAGGCATAGAATACTAGAAAAGCTAATACTGGAAGAAGCACATTCACTGTTCAAGCCGCACCAGATCAATCTAGTGATGACATTCGTGAGGAGATGGCTCAGATGAGGGCAGAACTTGGGATGGTATTAAAGCATGTGAGTGGAGGTGCAGAGAAAGTGAATGCGGTAAACTATCTGACTAGAACTCCACCACCACAAGTTGAGGAATGCTACTAAGAGGAGGATGGTTATTTAGTGAATGATCAGATGGCGGGTTTCCGAGCCAAGGTCAAGGAAACCAAGGTAGGAACTATGAAACTACAATCGAGAGGGAAACTATGTCCGAGATGGAAACTACAATCGTGACAACTATTACAACCGAAATAACTATTGCATCAAGAATGATAAGGTTAGGACCTATGTTCATCCTGGTAATAGAGAGGGTGGTAATCGTATGACACGCATTGAGGATATGATGCAAAAGATGATGAAGCGGTTTGATGCAACTGATGAGAATTTAAAAGAGATGCGGAATGACTTGTCTGGAATCGGTGAAAAAGTTGATGCCCATGCAGTGTCAATCAAGCAACTTGAGCATGAGTTTAGTCAGTTGTCCGCCTCTGTGAATCTATGTCACCCTAGCACAGTTCTTAGCAACACTATCCAGAACCCGAAAAATGATAGGCAATGTATGGTAGTCACTACTCGCGGAGGAAAGCAAACCATAGACCCTCCCATGCCGTGCGAGGTTGAAAAAGTGATAGAGAAGGATGAGGATGAGATTGAGGTTACTGGAGAGTCTAAGAATGCTACAGAGAAGGAAGTAGAGGTGACCCAAAAAGTTGTTCCCATGCCTAGACCTCCACCTCCCTTCCCACAGAGGTTAAAGCAAAATACTGAAGAAAGCAAATACCGCAGGTTCATCACTATGTTGAAACAACTTTCCATCAATGTCCCGTTGATAGAAGCTTTTGAAAAAATGCATGGGTATGCTAAATTCATGAAACATTTGGTGACCAAAAAGTGGGCTGTTAGTTTTGAGAATGAAGAGAGACTGCAACATTGTAGTGCTAATGCCACTAGGTCACTTGTGCAAAAGAAAGAGGACCCTGGAGCTTTTCCTTATACCATTGGGAAGTCACACTTTGCAAAATCTTTGTGCGACTTGGGGGCCAGCATTAAGTTGATGACATTGTCCATTTATTAAAAATTAGGTTGAAGAGCTCTGAAATTGACGGATATGCATTTACTTATGGCCGACAGAACTGTGAAGAGGCCCGTTAGAGTGCTCGAAGATGTCCTTGTGAAAGTGGGGTCGTTCATTTTTCTAAGAGTGTCAATGTAGTGATAGAGGCATTGAATCTTGATGAAGTCTAAGTAATCAAGGGGTCTGCGTCGTGCCGCGATATTAAATCAAGCGCTGCTTGGGAGGCAACCCAAGATGTAAAATCTAGCCAACTATAGGTTTTTCTTTTCGAACTAGGAGTTTTCTTCTTTGATTCTAATTTTTTTACCTCTAGATAGGTGTTTTATTTTTGTATTAGTGTTGGCTAGATGATAGCACTACTGAGAGTGCTGAGAGGGTAGATGAGAGCGCTACTGATGGTGTTCCAAGTGTGGATCCAGTGGGTTCCGAGAAACCGGACCCACCCACTTGTTGAGTGGTCTTCGGTCCATATATGCCACATGTTTGCTTCACCCGATCATTTGCTTATTATATTTTTTTTTGTGCATTGGGGACAATTGCACTTTATTTTGTTGGGGATGGGGGTAAATGGATTCTGAGTTATAGGGTGAAGTCTGAGTAACCCAACTCATAATCCTCTCTTGGGGTTTTCTTGCCTGTGTTCTTTTCCCCCAAGAGACTGTTTTAATTTATGTTGAACCGACATGTTTAGGAATGTATGTGTAGGAGTAAGTAGAAAAATGAAAGCATGATGGCATGAAAAGTATGAGAAAAATGATCCCTGTACAAAAATGTTGAAATGTGCTAGATCTATAGTCTTGATGAGTTGAATGTGTTGGATCTTAATGTCACATGATAAGAACCGATGTGACCTCATGACTTAATCTAAAACTTGAACTGGGTAATCTGATAATTTTATAATGAAACAATGTGCCAAGAGTGTGTGAGAAAAGTTGAATGTTCAGACAGTATGTGACAATCTAGAACTTGCCCCGTTGGTCCTGCTAAGATGATCTAGGCTAGAAGTTGGGAAGTGATCATGGGCCCTTGTTCAAATTAGTCCACTTAAGCCTAAAATGATCCAACCAAATGAAATCAATGTTCCCATTGATCCAAATATTTGAGCCTAAAATAGACCATTTCTTTTGATTCAGCTAACTCACCTTCCCTAAAATAATTGTCTTGGCCCCGATCTCTCCTTGGACATCTGCACTTGACTTAGGCCAAAATTCTATGTTGAGGGTGGCTAATTTAAAATTTACCTTGATCTTGGCCCTGGTCCGATATCGGATATTGTGCACCTCAACTAATGCAAAATCCATAAGTTGAGGGTGGCTATGAAAGAGGAAACCGGAAAAAAAGGGGTATGAAAAGAGTTTTGTGTTGAAAAGAGAAAAAGAAAAGATAGAAGAGGATGTGACTTTGTCCAAAAGAAGTAGAAAGATGATAAATAAAAGTGATGAAATAAATAAAGAAAAATAAGGTGAAAGGAAAAGAAGAAAGTGAAAAATAAGAGCCAAAAAGTCAAAAGTCACATCCATGTTGAAAAGAGTCAAGGGAAAGAAAGTAAAATGAAAGGATGTCAAAAATAAGTTGAGAAAAGAGGTAAAGTAATGTCTAGGAGGACAGAAAGTCGCAAAAAAGTATCCAAATGTACCACACCTGACCCTGAGCCTACATTACAAGCAAAGAAAGTCCTATAGTGATCCTAGCAATTAGTTTTGAGAGTCTAAGCAGTGAAAATAAGGGCAAGCCTATGGTATTGAGCACTAACTGTACTTGAAGTCACTTCTGAGAGTGAGTGTTGAATGAATCCTAAAACTCAAAGTTCATATAATCAGTTGAAATGACATAAAAGGTGGGTCCCGAGCCTCATTCGAACTACCACCAATTTTAGAAATAGCATAAGATTCATCTTTGTCTATCAAGATGACCGAGAAATCAGGAGCAGAGTGGAAGTCCAATTAAGAACTTGCTCCATTGTCTTGGCGTCTCGTATGCTTGATGTCTCGATCAATTCTTCCATCACAATATCACCTTCTTTGAACGAATTTTTGATTCCTTCCCCTAGACCATTTTGCATTGGAAAAGACTGGTATAAGTGAGGTTATGATTTTGGAAAAGCTTGATCGATCTTCTGGCTTACCCTCATCCGGCACTAAAGCAAAAGCTTGATGAGGTGCTATGATCACAAATTTGGATTTCTCTCTTTTGGTTGGAGCGGTTATAACTTTCTCAAGCCTCTCAAGGTTGGCTGAGATTATAACTTTCTCCACATTCAAAACTTCTTCGACTTCAATCATATTAATAGTCATCCCTGCATGATTTAGCATAGGATTACTATTGACATTAGGAGTGGGTATGTGAACAGTGACGACCTTTTGATCTATCAAGTCTTGAATTTTATTCTTCAAGTCGATACAATCCTCAGTAGTATGCCCAGCACTTCCTGAATGTTAAGCACAGTGAAGATCGGGTCTATAAAACTTGGAGTTAACATTGATGTTTTTTGGATCAATTGTCTGTATCAGGCCAGCTGATTTCATCTTTCAAAAAGTTGTGTTTGGCTCTCAATCAAAGGAGTAAAGACTCTAGAGGGTTTCTTCTCAAGATTTGGGTGAGGAGGGTTGTAATTATTTTGTGGAGGTGGAGGTACTTGACGGTAGTTCGGAGGATTTTGGTGAGTTGGTGCTAGCGTTTGGAAATTTGGGTATTGTGGAGCTCTGTAGCTAGGAGGAGTGTTTTGGTAGTGTAGGGGTGAAGTTTGGTAACTTGATTCGATATTTGAACAATTAACTGATGGAGCTTGGTAATATGGATGGGTATTTTGGTAATGTGGAGGTGGAGTTTGGTAAACATGAGGTGAAATTTGGTAACTTGGTGGTGGAGTTTGGTAATCTGATTGGGTATAACAAGCTGGATATGAATTTTGTGTAGCTCGAGGATAACCCTTGTAAGGTGAGGATATTCTGAAGTGTTTTTTTCCATCAGATGAGTAGGAGATAGGAGACACATCCTCTCTCTTCTTTTTCAACAATCCTGAAGATTCAATTGGGATGGCAACGCGAGAAATCTTTCCAGTTTTAACCCATCTTCGATAGTCTGACCTACCTTGACTATCTCCATAAATTTTGCTCCAATGAGCAACATTATCCTGTAATAATATTCTGGCTCTTGAATGCGTATAAACACTTCAACGATCTCCTTCTCAGACCTGGAAGGTCGAACCCGGGCGGCCTCCTTCCTCCATCTATACGCATATTCACGATAGATTTCAGCGGATTTCTGTTTAATTTTCTCCAAAGAATTGCGATCAGGAACGATCTCTACATTGTAAGCAAATCGCTCAGTAAAATCCCTAGAATGTGTGTTCCAACTGGACCACTGCTTTATATCATGGGAAGTGAACCATTCTTATGCCTAGCCGCATTAACAAAGCTTTATTTCTTCCAACTCCTACAAGTTTGTCACAATAAGCTCTCAGATGAGCCATCAGATTTCCAGTTCCTCCAAAAGTGACAAACTTCGACACTTTGAACCCTTTTGGAAGGTCCAAGTTTGGATGGATGCACAAATCTTTGTAATTGAATCGGGCGACCTCTGGAGTATAATGCAGTTCCTTCACAGCTTTCATGATTTCCTCCTTTAAATTCTGCTTAGACAACTCTTCTTTAGCCTTCCACTCTTTTTCCTCTTCTTCGTAATGATCGAGTTCAGAATAATCAGTGTAAGGTTCATTTTGGATTGGGATTTGGAAAGTAGGTTTTGGAGGCAAGGGTGGAACTGTAGAAGGATTTTGGGTGTTTTGAGAAGCTTGGTGTATCTGGGGGAATGCTTGAGGGTTGGTATTTTGGTTTTGAGGATGGGGGAAAGTCTGAGCATCGTTCATATTTTGGTTTTGAGGAAGAGGGAAGGTTTGAAGGTTGGTATTTTTAGGAGAAGGCAGTGCTTGATACGAGGTGGTGGCGTGATGGGGATTGGGGGTAGTTAAGTCGATGGTGGAAGGATTCTGAATAGGGTTGGAGGGTGTGTTAATGAAATGTTCTACTCTTGAATTCAGAGGAGGAAAGTAGAGTGGAGGTCTTCCATCGCCTTGAATGTTGGCGGTGATACCCGAATTTGGAAAATCTTGCTTTTTCTGAATCTCAACACTCAACTCAGCAATCTGTTGCATCAGTTGCGCGATCAACTGATTTTGTTCTGCGGTAGAGGGCTGGACTATAGCAACTTCGGTCAGGCCAATCTCTTCACTATTGTCAACCATTGTTGCGTTTCCTTTTAGTAGACTTCAGTTAGAGAAGGAATCTTTAGGAGCTTTGGATCTTGTAAAGTAAGATTGTTCGGCCAGCTTATCAACACAGATCAGTTCGAAGTACGTGAAAAAGAAAAATAACTCAAAAGGTAAACGTGTTAGTGCCTGAATGTGATAAATAGTACAAAATATCACACATAGGTGCAAACACACAAGAGCTGCTTAATTCGAAGATAAACTAGCCCACTGGTATAGAGAAAAACTAAATAGACAAGAATTAGCCTATTTGATTTTGGGATTAGTGAATCAAAAATGTCGACTTGAGTCGAGATAAAGTCAATTGTATTGTCGTACTTCTAATTTTTGATTGAGATGTAACTCTAATTTCTTTGTAAGAGTTGGAAAAGATAGAATTTCTCAAAAATGGGGACCGAGCCTTGAAAGGTTGCCTACGAGATGTATCTCACAAGCGAGAATTCAGGTCCTACGCAGTTCGACCAGTTTGAATCTCTTTTTGATTTGAGATGAAAAATTCACCCTTTTTCCGAGATGAGGGAGTAAGATTTAGGATTTGAAAGTGAAGTTCGAATTTTATTGGGAAACTAAAGACTCAAAGAGTATTTGGGCGCACTTTCGATAGTGACTTTATATTTGTGCTTAAGGGGTTCTAGAGAAATTTCCAAAAGGAGTAGGCTAGAACATCTCCAAATAAAGGAACATATTCACACAAGCAGTTATAACACATAAAAAAATATTGTGCGTTCTAAACAGATATGTTACCCTTTTGTGCCAAGGGTAGGCCTAGCGATTTAAAGGATGTATAACGTCATTTGAAACATTCCATTACCCCAAAACCCTAATTTATACATGTTTTAAGAATAAACTGAATGGGGATACATAATAGGGAAAATGGGGATACAAATAATCAGTCTCACGCAGGGGTACAATCCTAAACTATACTTCCCCTGAAGGTCCTTCGCCTTCAATTTCTTGTCATCTCCGGATGTGCACACTTTTGGATGGAATAATAGCTTGTATAGCTCCTTTTACGACTAGAACAAACTATCAAACTTCCAACCCCAAGGAACAATGGTGTGTCAAACGATGTATACAACCTTCAAATTTAAACACATAAGTATGAACGTCTGTTTTGGCCGTGGGCCGTTGTGAACTCAAGGTGGTCTCTCTAATGGGCCAACACGCCTTGGGTGTTCGGTCATCATAGTTCAATGCGCTAAAAGGGATTTGGTTTCGCTCTACGCTAGTTGACTAAGAGTTGGTTTTGACAAGACCTGATTACCCGAGTTGGACAAACTACGGGGTGAAGTATAATAAACGACGTTGGATGACCACAAGCCAACTATTCGTTTATCACTTCAAAAGAATTTGAAGGTGCTTTTTTGAAGGGCAGTCGAGGAAACAACGTAACCGCCCTTTTTCCTAATGCATTTTATTTTCCATTTGGCGGAATTGCATGCCATGAGATGATATGAAAATAATATATTCAAAATTTAAACACATAATTGAAAATAACAATTAATACAAATAAATAATTAGCCAAACAATAAAATCCTTTTGGTTAGAACATTGATGAATCCCCAGCAGAGTCGCCATTCTGTTTTATTTAAAATATGAAAAGGAATTTTAAGAGTCGCCACTTAATTTTTAAAGAAAAATTAAAAAAATTGATTTTCAAAAGATTAAAACAATAAATCAATTGAAAAAGGGTTCGGGGTTCATATTAGCATTTTGGGAAGGGTTTGAAAGCACCCGAAATGCTCGCTAACATGCGGTTATCCGGTAATTAACTATTTGGCTAAATGTTAAAAAAATAGACATACTTAAATGAGTTTAGAAAAATAGGCCAACTTTATGACTAAAAATCATTTTTTAGGGGAAAAGGAAATATTAACTAAGATAATACTAAGTAAACATTTTCAAAGTAATTTGAGTAACAAAATGAGTAAAATTATTTAATCTTTGGAAATAATACAAGTATTTAATTAAAAATGGTTATCTTTTGGGGAATTAATTTAGAAAAAGATCTTAAAACAAGTAAACAAATAATAACAATTAAAATAAAGAAGGGATGAGAGGTTTAGGCCCAAGTCTGGTTTTGTCCGCCTGGACCGGTACTTGGGCCTAATTTCATTTTGGGCCTTTGGCCCAACACTTGATACCTGTCTTAGACTGCTCTTCAAATTGACTTTCTTTGGGCGTTTGGCCCAATTCTTGCCCCTTGTACCTGTCCTAATAACTAACAAATAATAATAAATATAATAAAAGGGCTTAGGCCCAAAAATAACAAAATACAACTTCTAAAAAAAAGGATGGGCTTTTGGCCCAATCTACCACAATATACAACATATACACTTGGTGTATACTGCTGTATATTCTCCTAAATTGACTCTGATTCCTGTACTTTTTGCTTCCGAACAGCTGTACGTCAAATTGATGGAGTTATTCTTCACTTTTGATGGCTGACTGACTCAATAAAGGTGGAATTGGGCCTCCGTGGCCCAACGAGAAAGTGCGAGGAGAGGAGATAGAGTCTGTGGTGAACTCAAGGCGCATTTCACATGCAAACACAAATAAAAATCATATGTAACAATTCTTTGATTTAATATGCAAAAATAATGAGAAAAATAATGACATAAACTGCCTATGATACTGTCTAAAATCTGAAATGTAACTAGAATAGTAAGAAAATAATTCTCACCTAAAGCCTAATTGCAACAAGAACCGAGTAATTTAGGCATGGAGAAATATCACTCACCAAGATACCTTATGAACCAAGAGACAATAGGCAATAACAGTCAAGCCTCAACACTAACTAAACTTAAAATCCGCATTATAACTCTTCAAACACATTTCTACCTAATCAGACCAACTAAAACCAATTACAGAACAAAGAGAGGGAATCATGGGACAAAATTATGTAGCACTGAATATATCCACAACAATAATATCTAAGCATTAACAAATTTTGTATAATTGACAAATTGAAAGATGGCATAATAAGATAAATTTAGAGCAAATCAAAACAAACTAAATATTTCAATCATCATAGTGAACTTCTTATACAAATTTTAAAATTTGAATGAATTTATAGAGTCCTAAAAAAGGGAGAAAAATGGGGGAAAAGGGATGACCATAAGGATTGTAAATAACAACTATAAAAACAGGCTAAAATAGCATCACTTCTTAAAACTTCATAAAGGAAAATCAATTGCAACTAAGCACACTTAAGTTTAATAGAAGAACCGTAACAAAATGAAGCAATCATAATCACAAAGAGGCAGAAAGAACAAAGTATAATTGGAGTATGAAATTATATAGCAGTAACACCAAACACGATAGAGTACTAAGCTAAATAGCAAGTGACATTCATGGCACAAACATTCTTAATTCAAGAACGAAGGCAAGGGAGCTATTTTAACAGCGAAGCTGACCTTAATCTAAGGAAGAGAAGCAGAACAAAGTCTTGAGAGTTGAAGAAATCGACTTAGGAGCAAAGACATCTAAAAAAGGGAGCTAAACAAACTGATTGAACATTTAAGACTCACCCGAAATATAAAACATTACTTTGAAAATCGAGCTAAGGTAGAGGAGAAAAACAAACAACCACCGAGAGATAAATGATCAAACATCGATCCTCTGGCATCCATACTCACACACAAGACAAGCATGAGCATTATTTCGATAAAAATATGAACATAGCAGTGTCATGGTGATTAACTAGTGAACAAGACAACAAACAGAGAAACGATTTCAAAATACAGACTAAATCATCTTGGAAACGAAGCTCACCCTACAAAACTTAGAGAAATAAGATGAAGAATAAAGACAACACCTAGCCTCAAACACCTCATATAAGCATCTCGAAGTCCACACAGAACAAAACTCTAGGCAACATTTACTGGAGACTAAACGAATAAGAGAGTTAGGAGTAGTTTACCTTTTAACGGGCAGTGACTGGGACGATGAGCTTAACACGAAGATGATTCTTCCACCAAAATGAGACTACAAAACACAGAGAGAGCGTCGAGTTCCAAAATGAAACCGAAAGTTAAGTATCCTCTATATCACTTGTCTGATTTGGGTCTATTTTTTTTACCTCAAAATCTCTGTATTTTCTCTGTAATATTGTAGCTAATTTCTGAATGTCAACTAAAATTTTCCAACTTCTCTTCCAACCTTAAACATTGAAGAAGAAAGAGCCTTAAATAGAGGAGATTATAGGCTGGAAATGGGGGGAAATTGGGAGGGATTTTGGATGAATTTCAAATTTCAAATTCGAATTTTCCTTAAGAGATAAGTCTAGGCAACAGATTCATGTACGAATTCAAACGAATAGATAAGGAGAACCATCTGATTTTTTGAGCAAAGGACGATTGAGGCGCTGAGATTTTGACACCTAGATGACTGTGAAAATGATTTCGTACGAGAAGGGGAGAGAGACGCGGCTGGATTTGGGCTCGTAATTCTGGGCTGTTGAATCACTGGACTGGCTTTCGATTTTCTGGTTTTCTGCTGGGTTTGCATCGCTGCAAGGAATACGCAGTAGAGGGGTCGGTCGGTGTACGCGTTGCTGTATGTTTTGATCGTGGTATTGTTGTATTGTGTTGGGCTGGGTTTGGGTTTCTATGTATTATGGAGTGGGCTGCTTGAAAGGTTGGAGGAATAATTGAGAATGGGATAGAAATGGGCCAAGTGAATTGCAATTGGTCCATTGAATTGTGAACATAACCGAATTGAATTTACTTAGCAAACTCGACTAATAAATAAGTAAGACGAATTAATATAATTAACCAAGGAGCTTCCTAATCTTAACGAAATAAAATAGTTAACTCAAATATAAACTAAATAATTTAAAATATAAACTAGTATATAACTAAACTAATTAACCAAATATTTAATTAAAATAAAATCTTTTTCAGATGATTTTTGAATAATCGTAAAATATACTAATTATATGCATAATTATGTAAAACATATATATTATCTAAAAATTATAAAAAGCGACTAAATTTACTTTAAAATAACTTGAAAAATAATTTGAATGTTATAAAACTATTTATTTCAAATCGTTCGAAATTGAAGAAACTCGATGATGAATATATATTGTGGAGGTCCAAAATTGGGTGTCTACAGAATCACCAGGCGAAGAGGTTATTGTGCAAAATGCGGCAAAATCCTCATTAGTAGTGAAAGTTAAAGTGAAGCAGTACATTAATCCTATTCTATTACAGATTAAGGAGAATGTGCGACATGGTATGATAAAGGCATTTGAGGTTATGCAAGAGGGAGTATTTTGGTGTCAAAACAAATTATGTGTACCTAATGTAGATGAACTAAAAAAGAGGATTATGATAGAAGCACACCATTCAAGATATTATATCCATCCGGGGTCAACCAAAATGTATCATGAGTTGAAAGAAGTGTATTGGTGGGGTTAAATGAAGAATAACATTGCAGAATTTGTGGCGCAATGCCCAAAGTGTCAATATGTTAAAGTAGAGCACCAAAAGCCTGGAGGTTATATGCAACATATAGAACTTTCAATTTAGAAGTGGGACATGATCAACATTGATTTTGTCACTGGTTTAACCTGTTCATTTCAGAAGTTTGATTCTATATGGGTAATTATTGATAGACTCACAAAATTAGCACACTTCTTGCCAGTCAAGACTACTTATACAGTTGAAGAGTATGCAAGGTTGTATATTAAAGAGATAGTCAGGCTATATGTAGTGCCAATCTCTATTATATTTTACATGGGAGCTCAATTGACTGCAAATTTTTGGAAGTCATTTCAGAAGAGTTTGGGAACACAAGTGAATTTAAGTACAACCTTTCACCCTCAAACAGACGGTCAGGCATAACGTACACTTGAAACACTTGAGGATATGCTGTGAGCTTGTATATTAGACTTCAATGGTAGCTGGGATAATCATTTGCCATTGATCAAGTTTGCATAGAACAATCGCTACCATTCAAGTATCAAAATGGCATTGTATGAAGGTTCGTATGGGAGAAAATGTAGATCACCAATTAGCTGGTTTGAAGTGGGTTAGACTTCCTTATTTGGGCTAGATTTTGTTCACCAAGCTATGAAAAAAGTCAAGTTGATACAATAATGTCTAGAAACAGCTCAAAGTCGACATAAATCATATGCAGATGTTAGAAGGAGAGGACTAGTGTTTTCTATAGAAGATTGGGTATTCTTGAAGGTGTCACCAATGAAAGGGGTAATGAGATTTTGTAAAATGGGAAACCTGAGTACCTGCTATATAGGGACATATAACATAACTCAAAGAGTTGGCCAAGTTGCATATGAGTTAGAGCTACCTCAAGAGCTATCAACAATTCATCCGGTGTTTCATGTCTCAATGCTTCAAAAATGCATAGGTATTACTTCTACAGAAGATGTACAAGTGACGGGAGATCTCACATACGCAAAAGTACTCATTGCTATTTTGGATCGACAAGTTAGGAAGTTAAGAAATAAAGAAGTAGCTTCTGTGAAAGTACTATGGAGAAACCAAAAAGTAGAAGAAGTTTTATGGGAAGCGAACGAAACAGTGAAATTGAAGTATTCTCATCTTTTCAAGACCGATGAGAAAGATGAAAATGTTGAGATGAGGCATTGACAAGGAAGTATAAGTTTTTATGTGTTATGATTAATAGTATTACGTACCATAGGTTTGAACTTGTTTGGGCAGGATAACCATGCTAACATTCGAGGACAATTGTTCTTCGGAGGGGGGGGGGGTGGAGCATGTAATACCCTGTATTACGCATAAGCTAGTTCTATTCATATGATACATGAAATAGCCTTATCGTATAGGTGAGGGACCATGTTTCTTATATGATTAGTGTTGGGTTAAACTAGCTTGGAAGGTGATGGGATGCCTTGCACGTTTCAACATGTGTACTCCAAGTTAACCCCGACGGAAGTATTTATACTCGAGATAGTAAGGTGGTAATTGTGTTTAAAGTTCAAATTTAAGTGCTAAGTCGAGGCAACAGGGATTTATATTAAGAGAATGGAATAAAATGGTGAGTTGCTTGCTTTGCTTAATTAAGCTACTAGGTGCATCACCTACTTAAGCTATATGGATCAAGTTAAAGGGACCAAGGTTAAAGGATCTGATTTAGGCCAATTTTAAGGGACTCACTTGAGACCCAAACTGAGTAAAAGAAAATGAAAATGGAAAAAAACCTAACAGCCAAATCTGCCAAGGCCCAATGTAGTTAAGCCCAACTAAGAAAAGGCAAGTAGGTGCATCACCTAGTTTGACCTTTTGAGCACCTTGATTGTCACGATCCAGGTGTACACCCTAGATGTAACATGACGTACTTGACCCCGAAGGGGTCTCATACAAGCCCTTAGCATATCATAACATAAGTTAAAAGAAAAGTGCGGAAATTTTAAAACATTTTCCATAACAATCGAAGTCTCATAAAAGCAAGCGGAAGTCTTACTACACTTTGTCTCAAACCATCTAAACTCATTTTGAATAAAACTCTTTGGGATGCAGTCCATACAATAGTCTCACACATAAAGAAAAGACATAAAGGAAATGGTGGCTTTATCCTCGATGCTATGAGGACTCATCAATCTTCAATTCCTTGCACTTCTCGAAATCCTATCCTCAAAAATAGAACTCAAAGTCGCCAGACCCTACATTTGATGAGAATGTAGGCAAGAGTATGCGTTAGTACAAAATGTACTAAATATGTTAGCTAATATGACATCATAAGAGCATAACACAAGGGTTAGCCAACATAAAACATAAGCATAAGATATAATAACTTAATCATAAGCATAACCTCCAACATAGACATAATATGATCATAAGTCAACATAAGGCATAATCCAACAACATAGGAGATACCACATAGTCATAACATGGTCACTACTTAGACCTTCATATCATAAGAGATCTATCTAATAAGTAACCTCAAAGCATACTTGTGCAATATATGAATAAGACCACATAATCCCATTCACACCAAGTATTACTCTTAGGTCATCATAATCATACTTATCATCCTTTGGTCTCATTCTTAGCTTACTTCATATAGACAAGGGACTCTTCACCTTTAGTCAATCATAACATGGAAGGCAACTATAGCAACAATCCAAGCTAAGCATACATCATAAAAGAGAACACTTAATAAGTAGCTTCAAGTCATACTTGTGCAATGCATGGATAAGACCCCATAATCCTACCCATACTAAGTACCACTTTAGGCCATCATACATACTCATAGGTTGGGGACTAGTCCCTCTTTACTATTTCCCATTATTCATTTAAGGTACTTTTATACTTAGTACAAGGCAAGTCGATACACATGAATGATTTCTATTTATCAATTCAAGGCTACCAAGGAATAGCAGCCTACTAGGCTAGACCAAGCTACCATGGAAGGCATACTAGCATGCAAGTCAAAGCTACTATTTCTAAATCCAAGCAAATTATCTTGCTAACATAACTATATTATGCTAAACAAAACTACCATGGAGAGCATACTATCATGCGAGTCCAAGCTATACAAGGAAGGGTACAAATGTTCCATCCTCGCTACCATGCAAGCACTCTAGGATGCTAGTGCAAGCTACCCCTTAGGAGAGTATAAGTTCTCAATCCTAAGCTACCATGAAATGGTCTTGGCCTAACCAACTCATGCTACCATGAAGGCATTCTATAATGCAAGTTCAAGCTACCCTTAGGAGAGAAAAATTCCTCAATCCTAGGCTACCATGCGACCTACTAACTCAAGCTACCATGAAAGCATTCTATAATTCTAGTTCAAGCTATCCTTAGGAGAGTGTGATTCCTCAATCCTAACCTATAATTAACTGGTCTTGTCTTACCAAGTCAAGCTATACATGAAGGGATCTTATGTCACAACTTCAAGCTATTCTAGTATAAGATGCTTTGATTCATTTTAGTTGAGTAAACCTTTTAACCTAGAACCATTCTATGTGAGAAGACCTTTCACATTCTACATACATAAATTCATAAGGTAGTCTAGGTGAGAAAAGACCTTCCACCATAATTCTACTACCATTCTCATATTGGCTTCACTCTCAAAGCCATTACATTGCATAATTCGTCATATTAGCTTTACTCTCAAAGCTTTACTAGTCATGATAAATCATATATAATTTAATCTAATTCATTTCATGTTTATATATACTTCTATTCTTGACCAATTACTATACATGTCATCAATTCTAGAAGATCACCTATGAATCCTCAATTTCCTTTCACAAGGCACAAACCCACATTCTTAAATTTCATCAATTAGACTAGGGGTAACCATGAAAAACATGTAATATCATCATAATATCACGATTCACTACTAATTCAATCATTCACAATCAATACCCACTCAATTAGGTCAACTTACAACATAACCCACAACATTGAAGAAACCCTAACTAGAATTGGGGATTTTCTTCATCAAATTGAGGAATTCTAGGGGGGTCCATGGATGGAAGAATCCATGGATTAATAAACTAACATAACTTGGATACAAAGCCGTACAAAGCTTGAAAAAATGAAGTCTTGTTCTTGACCTAGGCTTCAAGCTCTATCTTCTTCTTCAAGTCTCAGAGAGAGAAATATTTGAGAGGAGAGTATTTTGGGAATTTCATTTGGGTCTTGGGAAAATAATGACTTAAATGGGTGGTTAAAGGGTTAAAATAGCTTATATAGGTGTATATAGTCTATACATAACGACCCCATTTAATAGCCACCTAAATCGGAATTTCCCAAAATAGCCTCACTTGGCAGCCTACTGTCCAGGATTCACGAGAGGCACCACGGGTCGTGGTCCTCACCACTAACCGTGGTCCTGCTCGTGGTCCTTGGACCAGTAGCTAGGCCACTTGTCTTGGCCTCTAAAAGTTCATGGCATGACCACGAGCCTTCCCACGGGTTGTGGTCTTCACCACTGATCGTGAAGTGGCCCGTCCATGGTCTAATGGCTTGGCCCCAAGGACTTGCCTCCCACAAGGCTAAGGCACCTTCACGAGGCCTCCCACGAGCCATGGTCAAGACCACTGGCCGTGGTGGTGGCCGTGAAGTTGGGGCAGTGCTTGCCAAGGTTTGGGCAGCCTTGGCCTTTGGCTTGGGCCTTGCTTCTTTGCCTTGGCACTTCCTTTTTAGCCTTGACTCTTGTAGCCCTCGACTAAACCCTAGATGGTCTACTAAGCTACGAGGTGTTACAATATCTCCCCCTTGGGAACATTCTTCCTCGAATGACGATTCTAAACCCCTCTTAAGGTCACAACTCTAGATTAGCAACCCATCATGCATGCAACTCATCTAAATGCATACAGCCAAGGAGGAAAACTTCAACTCTAAGGTAAATATACTCAATGCAACACAAGGGAGTAGGAACTACATCTAACAACCCAAAATTGCAAGAAATTCTCATAACTAGTCATGTTCAAGGAGGAACTACCATCTCGTCGTCATAACATTCTCGACATGCACTCATAGAGCCTATATGCAATTTACTCTAAAAAAGCATTCATTTAAGGAGGAATCCTTTCAACTCCAAACTAAGGCATGCTCATTTATTCATCTCATGAACTCTAATAGGCAACTCTACTCAATGCACTACAACATGAGGAAAAACAATGCACAAAAGTAATTTCTACCAAGACTTGAGCTTTTTCATGAACATGCATATAAAGACATCATGGCAACACATAAATTCACAATGACCTTGCTATTTAAGCACAACATCTCCCCCTTGGGAGTAAGCCTATACAAACTCTTCTAAATATCATTCATACTAGAGACAACGTTAAGTCTCACATATCAATTCACAAAAGACCAAACAATACCGAAATCTAACAAAGCATGAAACACATACCGGTAGTCACATAAGGAGGTCACTCTTGATCATTTTTAGCTTGGAGAACATAAAACCTATTCTTCTTTTGGGCATTCTCATCCGGACCACTAGGATGAACTTGCTTACCCTCTCATCTCATAGCTTTTGACTTTGGACAATACTTCATCTTGTGGCCACTCTCACCACAACTAAAGCAACCCTCTTTACCGGCCAAACACCTAACCTCATGTCTCTTTCCACATCTAGCACAAGTAGAACATAGGGACTCATTACCGATTCCGGGTGGCTTAGGGTTAGACACCCTCTCATCCTTATATTTAGAAGAATTAGAAGAGCCTTGTCCGAAAAACTTTTGTCGATTCCTAGGGCGATCATGTCCATCAGACACATCATGAAAGGACTTATCATTGTCCATCCTAGACCTCTTTTTCTCCAAAGATTTCTCTTCTTTGAGTTTTGACTCCTCCATTTGTTGGGCATACACCATAAGGGGTGAGATATCCATATTATCATGGAGCATTGCCGTACGACATTCTTTTTCTACTATGTCGGACACCCCCATCAAAAACCTACTCATCATACTCCTTAACACTCATGCTACGTTGCTTAAGGTTGATGAACTCTTCCACCTTATCTTCCCTCAACTCTCGGGGAAGGAACCTATCAAGAAATGCCGACTTAAATTCTTCCCACTCTATAGGACCCCCTTCTACCGGCCTAGCATCCTTCCATTGTTCGTACCATATTTGAGCAACATCTTTCAATTGGTAAGCGGCTAGCTCCGCTTCCTCTACCGAAGTCACCCACATGATAGAAAGTACCTTATAAACCTCCTCTATAAACCCATTAGGATCCTCTTTCACTTTGGAGCCACTAAACTCCGGAGGGTTAATCTTCAAAAAGTCCCTCACTCTAGAAGTAGCCATCCCCCTTATTGGGTTTGCTGGAGCTACCACCTCCCTATTCACTTATGCTGTCAAAGTTTGAGCTTGAGTAGTTAAAGCTTAGGTGAACATTTGGAAAGCCGACCTAATCTCTGCATTCGACATATCTGGAGGATCAATTGGAGCTGGGTGGAGTAGTTTGGAGAGGAACCTCTTGCCCCACATTGCCTTCCTCATCCCTCCTAGCATTAGCCATATCTTGAAAATCATAGGGCAAGGATTAGGAAAAAGACCTACTAGAGATAAACTCTATATCATGACTTAGAGAATGAAGAAGTGAAGTTTCCTAAACATCCAATAGGCTCCTATTCATAAATGTGGCGCGCTTCACATTTAACAACAAGACTCTACTAGACGTGGTTTGAGATAATCCTGGAACAATTCTAAACCTTGTGCTCTGATTATCAAGTTGTCACGACCCAGGGGTACACCTTAGTTGTAACATGGCGTACATGACCCCGAAAGGGTCTCATACAAGCCCTTAGCATATCATAACATAATATAATAGAAAAGTGCGGAAATTATAAAACATTTTCCATAACAATCGAAGTCTCATAAAATCAAGTAGAAGTCTTACTACACTTTGTCTCAAACCATCTAAACTCTATTTGAATAAAACTCTTTGGGATGCATCCCATACAATAGTCTCAAACATAAAGAAAAGACATAAAGGGAATGGTGGCTTTTTCCTAGATGCTATGAGGACTCACCAATCTTCAACTCATTGCACTTCTCGAAATCCTATCCTCAAAAATAGAACTCAAAGTCACCGGACCCTACATTTGATAAGACTGTAGGCAAGAGTATGCGTTAGTACAAAATGTACTAAATATGTTAGCTAACATGACATCATAAGAGCATAACACAAGGGTTAGCCAACATAAAACATAAGCATAAGATATAATAACATAATCATAAGCATAACCTCCAACATAGACATAATGTGAGCATAACTCAACATAAGGCATAATCCAACAATATAGGAGATACCACATAGTCATAACATGGTCACTACTTAGACCTTCATATCCTAAGAGATCTATCTCATAAGTAACCTCAAAGCATACTTGTGCAATGTATGAATAAGACCCCATAATCCCATTCACACCAAGTATTACTTTTAGGTCATCATAATCATACTTACCATCCTTTGGTCTCATTCTTAGCTTACTTCATATAGACGAGGGACTCTTCACCTTTAGTCAATCATATCATGGAAGGAAACTATAGCAACAATCCAAGCTAAGCATAAATCATAAAAGAGAACACTTCATAAGTAACTTCAAGTCATACTTGTGCAATGCATGGATAAGACCCCATAATCCTACCCATACTAAGTACCACTTTAGGCCATCATACATACTCATAGGTTGGGGACTAGTCCCTATTTACTATTTACCATTATTAATTTAAGGTACTTTTCTACTTAGTACAAGGCAAGTCAATACATATGAATGATTTCTATTTATCAAGTCAAGGCTACCAGGGAATAACACCCTACTAGACTAGACCAAGCTAAGATGGAAGGTATACCAGAATGCAAGTCCAAGCTACTCTTTCTAAAGACAAGCAAATCATCTTGCTAACATAACTATATTATGCTAAACCAAACTACCATGGAGAGAATAGTATCATGCAAGTCCAAGCTATATAAGCAAGGGTACAAATGTTCCTTCCTAGCGACCATGTAAGCACTCTAGGATGCTTGTGCAAGCTACCCCTTAGGAGAGTATGAGTTCTCAATCCTAAGCTACCATGAAATGGTCTTGGCCTAACCAAGTCATGCTACCATAAAGGCATTCTATAATGCAAGTTCAAGCTACCCTTAGGAGAGTAAAATTCCTCAAACCTAGGCTACCATGAGACCTACTAACTTAAGCTACCATGAAAGCATTCTATAATGCTAGTTCAAGCTATTCTTAGGAGAGTCTGATTCCTCAATCCAAAGCTATAATGAAGTAGTCTTGTCTTACCAAGTCAAGCTATACATGAAGGGATCTTATGTCACAACTTCAAGCTATTCTAGTCTAACATGCTTTGATTCATTTTAGTTGGGTAAACCTTTCAACCTAGAACCATTCTATGTGAGAAGACCTTTCACATTCTACATACATATATTCATAAGGTAGTCTAGGTGAGCTAAGACCTTCCACCATAATTCTACTACCATTCTAATATAGGCTTCACTCTCAAAGCCATTACATTGCATAATTCATCATATCAGCTTTACTCTCAAAGCTTTACTAGTTATGATCAATCATATATAGTTTAATCTAATTCAATTTATATTTATATACTTCTATTCTTGACCAATTACTATACATGTCATCAATTCTAGAAGATCACATATGAATCCTCATTTCCCTTCACAAGGCACAAACCCACATTCTTCAATTTCATCAATTAGACTAGGCTTCACCATGGAAAACATGTAATATCATCATAATATCATGATTCACTACTAATTCAATCATAAACAATCAATACACACTCAATTGGGTCAACATACAACAAAACCCACAACATTGAAGAAACCCTAACTAGTATTGGGGATTTTCTTCATCAAATTGGAGAATTCTAGGGGGATCCATTGATTGAAGAATCCATGGATGTATAAGCTAACACACCTTGGATATAAAGCCTTAAAAAGTTGAAATAATGGAGTCTTGTTCGTGACCTAGGCTTCAAGCTCTATCTTCTTCTTAAAGTCTTAGAGAGAGAAATATTTGAGAGGAGAGTATTTTGGGGATTTGATTTGGGTCTTGGGAAAATAGTGACTTAAATGGGTGGTTAAAGGGTTAAAATAGCTTATATAGGTGTATAAAGTCTATACAAAATGACCCCACTTAATAACCATCTAAATTGGAATTTCCCAAAATAGCTACTATCCAGGCTTCACGAGAGGCACCACGGGTCGTGGTCCTCACCACTAACCGTGGTCCTGTTCGTGGTCCTTGTACCAGTAGCTAGGCCAGTTAGCTTGGCCTCTAAAAGTTCATAGCATGACCACGAGCCTTCCCACGGGTCGTGGTCTTCACCACTGACCGTGAAATGGTCCGTGGTCCATGGTCCAGTGGCTTGGCACCAAGGACTTGCCTCCCACAAAGCTAAGGCACCTTCACGAGGCCTCCCACGAGCTGTGGTCAAGACCACTGGCCGTGGTGTTGGCCGTGAAGTTGGGGTACTGCTTGCCAAGGTTGGGGCAGCCTTGGCCTTTGGCTTAGGCCTTGCCCCTTTACCTTGGCACTTGCCTTTTAGCCTTGACTCTTGTAGCCCTAGACTAAACCCTAGATTTTCTACTAAGTTACGGGGTGTTTCATTGATGTACAAAAGCAGGTGAATCACCTACTTCAAAAATTAGTGGCTGAATATGCAGCAAAAAAAGGAGGTTCTAGAGGATTTTTTTAAAAGGTCAAGAAGGCTCCATATAAATCCAATATAAGCTAATCTTTTCACTCATTTTAACACTTAAGAAAAATCAGATTTAACTTCATCTCTCTCTCTTTTCTCTCAAGGATTACAACAACAACCTTAAAATTCCTTCTACGGTTCTTGAAGAAACCCTGATATTTGCAAACCAGGGTAAGAGAAACACTTATGTATTTAGCTTAATTCTCCCATGGAAGATTTGGAAAACATGTTATTCATTCTTAATTATTAATACAAGGCAGAAGTTCCCACAAGCTACTGCTCATTTTATCTTGGTTATTAAGAAACCTTTCTCTTCTTCTTTGGTTTAACTGTGAAGGGAAGTTGGAGTTCTAGAAGAGTTCAAGTTATAAAGAGAAGTTTTAGAAATTGAGGTATGTTGACTGCTCCATTTTTGTCCTCCTTATGTATGTGTTTGAGTGAGGAACTATGAGTGTGCTGTGATGGGTATGAGATTTTAACTCATTTAAGGCTTTGTTTTGATAGTATAAGTGTCCTCAAATGCCTATTTTATGCTCTAAGCTGATGTTAAAGTGTTGATGTGCAGCTATGAAGGCTAAGGAGCAAGACAAGGACATTACCGGACAAAAAAGAACTAAAAAGCTGAAAAAGTGAAGAAAAACGAACCTGGTGATCGCCAAGACCACTCGGCGCACTGCCGAGTGGCTCTTTAGTTCGTCCACAGTTCCAGCGTGTCAGCCCTGGGGAAAAATTATGTTTGCGATAGAAATTTTCAGTTGGTGAATCACTGATCCACTCCACGACAACAAGTTGGATCGCCCAAAGTTACATGACCTGGGAGGCTGATGACCAATTCAAAATGGTGATGGAAGGGAGTAAAGGGCGGATCGCCAAACCACTCGGCGAGGTGCGACTTATTCCGTCGAATGTACTTTCAGGACAAAACGCGGGCAACTATAAATTGGAATTTAAAAGGAAATTTAAGGAGTTTTGATCCCCATGTTTTGGAGTTAGAGTTTTCTCTTAGTTTTTCAGTTCTTATTGTAGACATTGAGGATTTCTAAGCTTAATTTTGAGGATTTGCAAGTGGGTTTTTGAATTCAATCACTTTTGAGCATTATAAAGGCTTGGAGACTCTTACCCAGCTGATTGCTAATCCAGTTTGTAATTGTTTTACCTTTTTATGATGCTTAGCTAAAACCCCAATTCTTGAGGTGTGATCATGTGATTATGGACTGAATTAGCTTATGGGTATTGTTATTTAGTAAAGTAAATGCTTAATTGAAGTGGATTTATTTGATAGCCGTGTTTTAATCTATGAATTGTAGTTGCAAATGCAATTCTAACTTAGCATTCTGGGCTTGCTTGAAAAAGAGGTTTTAGAATCAAAGCTTTCAATTGATGGTTATAATTATTGGGTTGATGTGGGTTCAGCTCGAGAGAGTGAATCCTAAACCCGATTCTACCTATCTAGCTTGAGAGAGTAGATGAATTAAGGTGTGGCTGTTCTTATTTGCTAAGCTTGTTGATGTTCGAAAGAAATCACTTGAATCATGGTAGTTGTTCGAGAGAAATCTATCTTACTTGTAGTCTAGCCTACCCACTAATATTTAACTAGTTTTTAGTAATTTCAATTACCCGTACAGTGAAATTTTCCTATAATCGATCACATCCCTAGAATTACTCTCTTTATTGTTATTTTCCTCGTGTTTGATTGTGTTGTAGCTGCTAATTGACAATCCAAACCCCCCATCAGACATTCGTTGTCACACCCTTAGATTTATTTACATGTTTACGATAATTTCCATTCTGATAACAGAATAGACAACGTTATAACTTAATAACTGAATTTAAACACGTACCGATCCCTGTGGGTTTGACCCCAACTCTTCGTTGGGTTTTATACTAGGTAACGATCATCTACACCTAGAATTGGATGAGGTGTATTTGAGACGTTGATCAAAATGGCAACGCTACCGGGGAGTGGTGTTGTTTAGATTTCTATTATTGAAGTTTGGATTGTGATCTTTTTGTTTAATAGTTGAATCGACTTACTTTGTATGTGTTTGTGTTGGCTGTGTTGAACAGAAGAAGAAATGAGCGTAAATGGGAGAAATGGTAGCCAAGTTTGCCACCAAGACGATATAGGGAATTTTTACGATGTTAACGACCCTATCCAATTGGGTGGTGTCGGGGCTATATGTCTCCCTCCTGCTAAAGGAAACATTGTTTTTCACATCACTAGCACAATGCTTCAGCTCCTACAATTGAAAGGATTATTTGGAGAGCTTGCTCATGAGGATACCCATGAGCACACTCAGAATTTTGTTGACGGTTGTGGACTGCTCTCGTTCAAGAACATCTCTCAAGAATCGGTCCATCTTCAATTATTTTCAGTTTCTTTGATGGGAGAAGCCACCAAATGGCTAGCTGATCTCCCGAGGAACTCCATTACCACTTGGGATGATCTTACTGTAGCTTTCTATGTGAGATACTTTCCCCCGTCAAAAATGATGACGCTAAGGGATAGTATTCAAGGTTTTAAATGGTTGGAAGGCGAACCAATCCACGAGACGTGGCTGAGGTTTCAAAAGCTATTACTTCAATACCAAACTCATGGGCTTCCCCACGATGTCTTGTTGTAATACTTTTATAGGAGTCTTGACTCGGTTAACAAAAGGGTAGCTGATCAACTTGTTCCCGGTGGTATAATGCAACAGCCTTGGGAGGTCGCATCTCAACTCCTTGATCGCATGACCAAAATCAGTAGAGCATGGTACACTCGTGAGGACCAAGTTTCTCGTCTCACCTTTAGAATGACAAAAGAGCAGATCGAGAAGGAACAAGAGAGAGACTAAAATATGGCAAGAATGATGACCTAGTTGGACTTATTATGGAAAAATGTGATGGGTAGTGGGTTGAAGAGTGTAAATGTTGTGGTTGTTGGTGGAGCAAACCCCGATGAGGCACATTTTAAGACATTGTATAATGAGGAAGTGAACTTCCTTGCAAATCAAGGAGGAGGTTTTCGTGTAAACTATCCAAGGCCGGGTGGAAATATGGGTTGGAATAGAGATGATGGATGCAGAGATCGTGACAGAGAATGGCGTGATCGTAACGCCACTTGGAAGGAAAGAGAGGGTGACAAAGATAGGTACATCCCACCTCATGAGCGTCAAAAGCCTAAGGATCCAAGGGCTGAGTCGGAAAATATCCACACGGAAGACATGCTTTCACGCATTTTCAATAAGGTAGAAGGGTCGGACAAAGTTTTGAAAGAAATGAAAAAAGACGTATGTACACTTAACAAGATGGTCACCTCACATTCACTGTCAATCAAGCAATTGGAGACACAAATGGGTCAAATCTTGACTCAGTTGAATCCAAGGCCAAATTGAGGGTTGCCTAATGATACAATGGCAAATCCTAAAAATGAAGTTTGAGGTGGTATGTCTGTCGTGCCACGACGTTAAATAAGGCGCTTCTTGGGAGGCAACCCAAGTTTTTGATGCTTTAGTTTTGCTTTTGAATAATAGGTGTTGATTTTTCAGGTTGAAAAGTGAAAGTGTTGGAAAATGGGTAATAGGCAAGCCAAATGTCCGGTCGGCGACTCACCGAATAGGTCGGCGAGCCCAACTTGGACCACCGTTTGAACCACCTCGCTTGTCATAGGTTCTGTAAAACTTGGCGAGCTAAAGCACCACTCGGCGCATCGCTGAGTGGGTCGGCGGGCATGACTTACTTTGCCGACTGGCCCTCGAATTGAAAGGTTTTAAAGGGCGAAATGGTTTTAAATTAAAAAATCCTTCATTTTCTCACCTTTTCAACTCCCGTACTCTCACCCCGATATTAGTCTTTCATATTTTCATATTTTTTACCTTAATTTCGTTTGGGAATCTTTGCTCAACGACGGACCGCCTAGCATTTCAAATTCTTTTTCGGCATAAAGGTTGGTTTTTCGAACCCCGAACTCTATATGTGGTTGAACTCGAATGAAATTGGTATTTTGTTATTGAGTATTGTTGGGTAATCATTGTATGAGTGTTTGTTTCCCTAAATTTAAGTGAAATAGTAATAATTCAGCCTTTAATCATGATTCCCGTGTCTTTGCTTGTTGAAATCTAGTCAAAATTGTTGGGTTGTGTTGAATTTTTGTTGGGTCTAGCGGGGTGAAGTCTGAGTAACCCCGATTCGTTCGGCGGTTCACCTAATTCCCCCTAGATCGCCCTTAATTTCCCTAAAATTTTGAGTTTGATTCTGTAACTTTCGATGATACGCCTGAGCTTGCCGAGTTAACTCGGTGACTCGCCGAAAGTGCTTCTTGATCACCCTTCTGTGCCCCTAATTCCTTAAAATACACTGTAACTTTTGGTGATCCGCTGAAAGGCCCTGGACATCACCGACAAGCTTTGAATTATTGAATTTTTTGCACTGTAACTTTCGGCGAGCCCGACTCTGCTTGCCAAAGTGGTTTAGCGAGTCTTCCTGCAACAATATTTTCTAAAAATTTTCTAATGTTTTTCATGTTTTTTTGCAAATGTGACTAGACCCAAAGTCACTGGTAGAGAAATGTCGCCTTGGAAGCGGGCATGAGGAATAACTATCAATGAGTATGCAACTGCATCCAGAGCAAAGGCCAAGAAACTACCTCTAAAGGTAGGTAAGGGCAAGCGCAAAGCGCCCATAGTTGTTACACCGGAGGAGGCGAGTTCAGATAGTGAGGGGGTCTATGAGACACACCTCACTACCTCCGACAATGAGGGGGAATCACAGAGAGATTCTCAGGCTTCCATCTCTGATCCTGAGGTTGACCAATTATTATAGGCCCGGAGAGCGGAGGTACGCTCCGAGTCGATGAATGATCCATCTAGGATCCCAGTACCTCCGACGCCTGCCCCTTCAGCTTCTGCTCCAGTGCCTCCTCCTAAGCAGCCAGTGGTCCCAGCACCACCAGTACAAGGTCCTCCTCCCCGGTCATTCAACCGACTAAAGGCCGAGGGTTTAAGGACTATTCTTGAGGATAAGAGATTGTCTACCGACAGTGTGGTGGACAAGTTTAAGGAAGTGTGGACCACTATCAAGTTCAACAAGTTTGAAATTTTCACCAAACCCTGAGGCTCTTACATTCCTAATTAGGTCCGGAAGTTTTATGTAGCCTATGGGAAGCTAGTATCGAAGGGCAAGAAGATGGATAGTGCCTTCAAGCTAGTAGATTTTGTGTTGCTTCATGGCAAGAAAGTTAAATGCCACTGCTCTGACATCAATGAGGTATTGGGGTGCACTTATAACTTTCTGCACGATTATATTGATCTAATCAAGAAGAAGACATTGGAGGATCTTATGGGTTGGCTGGCACCCCTTCTCTCCGATGTCACTCCGAGGTGGATAGAGCCAGGCACCCAGATAGAGAAAAAGGACATGAATATTGCATCCAAATACTTGTTCAGGTTCATCAGTAGCACTATTATGCCATCCCAGAATGAGTCCATCCTCAGACACCCGAAGGCAGCCTGTCTAGGAGATGCTGATTGAGTAGGAGATGGCCATGAGGGCCAAGCAGCGACAAACTTCACTCTCATTTCTGATGTTGATCACCGAGTTGTGCAGACGGGCCCATGTTCCTAGAGATGAGCAGAGGGATGTTGAGGTTATACCCAGCTCTTCTAGTGACATCTGGTGTATAGAGGCCGAGTACATGTGGGACGAGGCTGATAGGAGGAGGGCAGCCCCAGTGGACTAATCCTTGGAGGTTGATGTTGATATGCTACCTACAGAGGCAATCCAGCCTACTCAGGCCAGTGGGACTTCAGGTACTTGTGGCGCCTCTCCTTCTCAGACTCCTGGAACTTCTGTTGCACCTTCTCCCCCTAGATCTTATGTCACTTCTGCTTCTGCTTCCCAACCTTGCATCACCCAGGCGAGGCTTTATAAGATGGGCCATTTGGCCTAATCTGCCAATGTGTGTGCCTCCCGATTAGTGGCTGCTATTACTGGGATGATTGAGAGGGCCATTGCTGCTGCTTTGACACCCCTCAGAGCTGAGATATATAGCCACAAGTTGGCCCTAGATTCCTTGACAGTGAGAGTGGGGGAGTGTGAGAAGAGCCAGGGAGCTACAGATGCTGTCACGACTTTGAAGGCTGACCTTGTTGGGGTACGTAAAGATATGAACGAGCTGAAGTCCACTAATTTGTCCATGTTCCTTGGCACTGTGGAAATCCCAGATGTTCCGAACACATATATTCCTGCTTGTTCTGAGGCGCCTCCGGCCACTACGGCCAGAGATGAGACTAGAGCTAATGATGTTGATGCTGATTCCGAGGCTGAGATGGATGAGAAGCAGCTTCGTGAGTGGGAGGAGACAGTGTATGAGGATCTGGCTTACTTGGAGGGTGCTATGTTTGAGACTGCTAGACAGGCATCACTTCAGGATACTTCGATGGTGGGCTCCAGTGGAGCCAAGGATGTTGAGATACCGGGCACTGATGCCCCGACAGATGGAGTGACTGATATGCAGACTTCACCCCAGGCCTAGCCTGGCAGGATGAGTATTTTTACCTCCCTCTCTATTACTTTTTAGACAGTTTTTGTCTTATTTTCATTTGAGGACAACTGTATATTTTGTTTGGGGGGGGGGGGGGTGAGGTATTTCCATACCTACCTCTTGTGAGCTATTTTTGTTTTGTGAATATTGATCTTTTTGTGAATATTGGAGCTTATCAGTTTATATCTATATCTTGGTTTGTGAATTGTGGTTATTCATAGCTTGTGGCCCATTGTTTTGATATGAAAATGGTTTTGAACCAAGTTTAAATTTCTTTGCCACCTCTTTTGTTTGTGATTGTGGCTGTTTTTGTACAAATTTGAGTGTCGGTTATGGTCAATACCGATGATTTGAATAGTGCTCTTAATTGAACAAATTTGAATGTGCGGTTACGATAAGTCAAACTAAGTTACATAGATAATATGTGAACTTTTAGCATCTCGTTGTGACTAGCCGATTTTCGATTTAGTCTCTTGTGATGAACATTGCACGCTAGCTAGAAAGTGTGGAGTCTTGTTTGATAATTATATCAATGCCTTGTGTGGTGAGGTCGTATTGAACATTGTGCTTGATGACACCTAGAATTCGCCCCGTTGGTCCGGTTGATTGAGTGATGCAAGCAATAGACATGATCCTAAGCAAACATTTTGTAGAGTGATCTTATTTGACAACATACCCCTTTGTGGCCAACCTTGTGAGAAGTGTGAACCTTGCTTGGCTCCTTTTGAGCCTATCCTTTTCTTGGAAGAAACTTGAACAACTTTGACCTCTTTATCCCATCACCCATAACCTTCATGAAGTTTGGTTTGTTTGAATAGCCAACTTAGGCCAAAAGCCTAAGTTGGGGGTGTGGTGAAAAAGAAAGAAAGTCAAGAAGAGTGAAAAATTTCCCCTTTGATGGATTGCCTTGAAAAAGATGGAACCCCTCCATGTAAACAAAAAAGAAGAAAGGAAATGAAAGAAAAGAAAAGAAAAAGACTGAAAAAGAGAAAAAGTTGTGAGATAAAGTTGTGAAGATAGCAAAAGAAATGGGGTATCTGGTGAATCATGTTAGTTGAATAATGGGGTAAATTATGATCATGTTTGATTGTGAAAGAGAAGGAGAGAAAGTGATTTTAAGGCCATACTTCATGAAGGTAGAAGCCACTAAGCCTAAATGACCATACCTTTACACTCAGCCCCATTACAAGCCTTAAAAAGACCTTTGTGATCTTGAGTGAGCTGAAATGAATGTTAATTGGAAAATAAGGGCAAGCCTATGGGTGGAGTCATGCATGTTTTCATCTTTGTGAGTGTGAGAGTTGTATGTCATTCTGGGACTTTAAATTGTTGAGAAATTTTGTGTGATTATGGAATCATCTTTGTTGTGAGGGCATTAGAGTACCTTCGTTGAGCTTGAACTTGCATTTGAAGCAAGCATTGTGAGCTTAAGTAAACTTGATAATGGTGAGTCACAATTTGAATCTTTGAGTGCACAATTTAGCATTGTATGTGTAGTTTGAACCTTGTGTGTGCATTTATGTTGAATCTTAAGCAGCACTGTTTGTAGACATCCTTGTTGAACTGATTGATTTTTAGTTTAACTTGAGGACAAGCAAAAGTTTAAGTTGGGTGTTGATGAGTCCGAGATTTCGACTCATTTAGGGATTTGTTTTGATAGTATAAGTGTCCTCAAATGCCTAATTTATGCTCTAAACAGATGTTAAAGTGTTCATTTGCAGCATTACAGGGTAAGGAGCAAGGCAAGGACATTACCAGATAAAAAGGAACAAAAAAGCTGAAGAAGTGAACAAAAGCGATCCTGGTGATCGCTAAGACCACTCAGCGCACCGCCGAGTGGCTCTTTAGTTTGACCAAAGTTCCAGCGTGCCATCCCTGTGGAAAAATCAAGTTGGCGACAGAAATGGGCAGTCGTTGATGAGTCTGAGATTTCAACTCATTTAGGGCTTTGGGTTGATAGTATAAGTGTCCTCAAATGCCTAATTTATACTCTAAACTGATGTTAAAGTGTTGATTTGCAGCATTACAGGCTAAAGAGCAAGGCAAGGACATTAACGGACAAAAAGGAACTAAAAAGCTGAAGAAGTGAAGAAAAGCGATCCTGGTGATCACCAAGACCACTCGGCGCACCGCCGAGGGGCTCTTTAGTTCACCCAAAGTTCCAGCGTGCCAGCACCGGGGCTAAACCAAGTTTGCGACAGAAATGGGCAGTCGTTGATAAGTCTGAGATTTCGACTCATTTAGGGCTTTGTTTTGATAGTATAAGTGTCCTCAAATTCCTATTTTATGCTCTAAACTGATTTTAAAGTGTTGATGTGCAGCTATGAAGGCTAAGGAGCAAGACAAGGACATTACCAGACAAAAAGGAACTAACAAGCTGAAGAAGTGAAGAAAAGCGATCCTGGTGATCGCCAAGACCACTCGGCGCACCGCCGAGTGGCTTTTTGGTTCGCCTAAAGTTCCATCATGCCAGCCCTGGGGAAAAACCAAGTTGGCGATAGAAATGGCCAGTCGGTTAATCGCCGATCCACTCCGCGACAACAAGTTGGATCGCCCATAGTTACCGGACCTGGGAGCCTAATGACAAATTCAAAATGGCGATGGAAGGGAGCAAAGGGCGGATCGCCGAAAAACTCGGCGAGGCACGACATATTCCGCCGAATGGACTTTCAGGCCAAAACGCGGGCAACTATAAATTGGAATTTAAAAGGAAATTTGAGGAGTTTTGATACTCAAGTTTTACAGTTAGAGTTTTCTCTTAGTTTTTCAGTTATTATTGTAGACTTTGAGGATTTCTAAGCTTAATTTTGAGGATTTGCAAGTGGGTTTTTGAATTTAATCACTTTGGAGCATTGTAAAGGCTTGGAGACTCTTACCCAGCCGTTGGCTAATCGAGTTGGCAATTGTTTTTACCTTTTTATGATCCTTAGCTAAAACCCAATTCTTGGGGTATGATCATGTGATTATGGGCTGAATTAGTTTATGGGTATTGTTATTTACTGATTTAAATGCTTAATTGAAGTGGGTTTAATTGATAGCCCCATTTTAATCTATGAATTGTAGTTGCGAATGCAATTCTAACTTAGCATTCTGGGCTTGCTTGAAAAAGAGGTTTTAGAATCAAAGTTTTCAATTGATAATTGTAGTTATTAGGTTGATGTGGGATCAGCTCGAGAGAGTAAATCCTAAATCTGATTCTACCTATCTAGCTCGAGAGAGTTGATGTATTAAGGCGTGGGCTGTTCTTATTTGCTAAGCTTGTTGATGTTCGGAAGAAATTACTTGAATCATGGTAGTTGTTTGAGAGAAAACTATATTACTTATAGTCTAGCCTACCCACTGATATTAAGCTATTTGTTAGTAATTTCAATTACCCGTACAGTAAAATTTTCCTATAATCGATCACATCTCGAGAATTCCTCTCTTTATTGTTATTTTCCTCATGTTTGATTGTGTTGTAGCTGCTAATGGAAAATCCAAACCCCCTATCTGACATTGGTTCTCACACCCTTAGATTTATTTACATGTTTACGATAATTTCCATTCCTATAACCGAATATACAACTTTATAACTTCATACCTAAACTTAAACACGTACCGCTCCCTGTGGGTTCTACCCCAACTCTTCCATGGGTTTTATACTAGACAACGATCATCTACACCTAGAATTGGATGAGGTGTATTTGAGACGTTGATCATGTTCTCATTAACAATTCAAGGGGAGGTGAGTTCAATATTTGGTTGTATGATAAGGAATATCCGGGGCAGTTTTATGTGTATTGTTGTTAGTGCAGCTTGTGTAATGTTAGGATAGGATATATAGTGTATGTATTGGACAAAGAAGGAGGCTGTGGTCATACACATTTGTTTGAGGGCTGTATGGGCTCATTTTCCGTCAAAGTTAGTTACCATTTTACAAGGCTCACGGTGTGATAGCTGCTAATTTTAGTTTATCATGATTTATATTGTAGATTAACACCTAAAAGGGGAGGCTTAATCGTGATAGTTGTATTGGTCTGAGAATAAGGTATGTGAGGAGATTCAATTCCATATTCCTTGGCATGAAATCTTATATTTGCGAGTAATATTAATGAAGAGAATTTCCTAAGCTCTATCCCTAGTAGGGAAACATAGTGGCAGCGTACGTCTCCAAATAACTAACAATATTTTCCCCCTCTTCCTAGTGTGTCAAATTACTTCATTATATATTCATTACTCTACATTTGTATAATTATCCTTCTATGTGCTAGTATAGAAATGGTATTCGCAACAACAAGCTTGTTGAATTCTCCTCTTAGTCAATTGAAGTCAATTGTGTCATTTAAGCTCATTAGTAATGCTTTTATGTTACATATCTGCTTATGTCATTGTTACAACCTTGAAATAATTATTCTCATGTCTTCTACTACTGGTCCATTGTTCCAAATCGCATTACTGATTATGAGCACAAAAACAACAATCTCAAAGATTAAATAAACTAAGTGAAGAAATCTGTATATTTATGGGTTGCAGCGCAAGGGAAAATGTCTAGCATGAGTCGATCCGAATTGGTATAGAAGGGTGGATGTTCAGGGGCGAAAGCCTAGCATTGGCTGATCCCAATTTGTATAATTATGAGAACAATATCCGAGGGATTAAAATGCCTAGCATGGGTCATTCTCTCCTACCGCTGACCAACAAGTCATTTGTATCCTATGCCTTACAAAGATCATAACACTCAGAAAATTAAAGAAACGAATGTAACATATATGATCCCACAAGTGTAACAAAGGTGGTCTTCTATTCTGATCTATTCACTTATTTATTGATACTTGATTTCATTTGAGCCCTTGTTTTACTTATGCTACCGCCTTACTTATTCAGTACATTTTTTTCGTACTGACGTCCCTCATGGGGGACACTGCATTTAATGATGCAGGCATATGTAATCCGGCTAGTACACCTCCTCAGTAAGAGCAAACGACACTCAGCTGGTTTTTGTGAGCTCCATGTTGATTCAGAGCTTTACCCAGTCCTTGGTAGATTCATTTTGGTATTGTATCATTGTTAAGGGTAAGGCGGGGTCATTCCCGGCCTACTCTAAGTTTGTCGATCGTATTGAGGCTTTGTGACTAATCTATGAAGTGGAGATATGCTTGTTCCTTAACAGTTGTGGCCTGAACGGCCAGGTCATGTAGATATATTTTGTTCTTTTATCATTGTGACTTATACACATACTTGCTAGAGTTTCATGATTATCATAGTTGTATGCATGGTAAGCACATGTTCGGTAGATTTCGAGACCCCTATCTTGAGTCGGTCCTAATTGTAAATGAGTTTCCAGAAGTGTTTCCAAATGATCTACTAGGTATTCCTCCCGAGAGGGAAATAGACTACGGTATTGACCTTCTCCCAGATACGCAACCTATCTCTATTCCTCCTTATCGTATGGCTCCGGAAGAACTTAAGGAATTAAATGAGCAACTGAATTCTTTGTTAGATAAGGGTTTCATTCGACCGAGTATCTCTCCATGGGGTGCTCCAGTTTTGTTTGTTAGAAAGAAAGATGGTTTGCTTCGTATGTGTATTGACTACCGGTAGTTGAATAAAGTTACCGTTAAGAACAAATAACCCCTCCCAATAATAGATGATTTGATTGACAAACTTCAAGGGGAAAGTTACTTCCCTAAGATTGACCTCCGATCGGGTTATCACCAATTGAGGGTGAAGCAAGATGACTTTCCGAAGACGGTTTTTCAAACTCAGTATGGTCATTATGAGTTTTTGGTAATGTCGTTATGTTTGACTGATGCTCAGGTGACATTTATGGATTTTATTAATAGGGTGTTTAGACAATACCTTGATATGTTTGTGATTTTGTTCATTGATGATATATTGATTTTTTCAAGGAGTGAAGATGAGCATACCAATAACAACTTTCTTCAGGATGTGGTGCCAGTTCTGACGGAGCCATGAAAGGTGAATTATGGAAACATGTATGTTCTTATGGAATTGATTAAGTATGATGTAAATTGCTTTGAGAGTAAAAGCAATTATGTTGTTGTCGTTGTTAATTGTTGTGAAAGGATGTGTCACATAACTATCTCATGCATGAATCTGAAAGGTTTTCTCACATAAAAGATTCTAAGGTTGATAGGTCTTTCACCTAAAATGAATCAATGTTAAGGAGATATTCTAAGAATGAGGCAAGCGGCGATTACCCATGACCTCTAATTAAAGAAAAGAGGTGATTACCCATGTCATATGATGTAAGGACAAGAGGTGATTACCTAAGTCCTTTAAAGAAAAGATGAATAAGAGTGATGAACATTCTGTGGGAGTTATGCGTAGCATCAAGTGGACAAGTGGTTATTACCCATGTCCCATAAACTATGTGCCAACATAGGATTGTCTAGATAGACTTTAACTAGTGGATCCACGTAAGCTACAATTTCATGGTCTTACCTTCGCAAGTAAGACACCGATTTTCGGTGTAGGAGAAAGTAGATTCAATTTTAATAGCTCACATGGTATTACATGTCGGTTAAAGGTAATTACTCCCACATTAATGAATCAAGGTTACTTCATAAGTATCTCACATATGTTTTAAAACGATGTCAACTTGCATTGACCATGTTTTATGACTATGTTTTCTAACTCTACCATATCAATTTTTAGCTTGGTTAATCCATATTATGAAAATGTCCCTTTATCATTATTTTTACATTTCATGCATGGCTATATTACTTAGTACATATTTGTACTAATGCATACGCTTTCCTACTTTTCCCCAAATGTAGGGATCGACTTTATAGATTCGCACTTCCGTTGCTAGGGACCTCATATAGAAGCTCGAAGATTGGTAAGTCCTCATGTTCCGAGGACCAAGCTTTGGTTTCCTTTTTTTCATTACTTTCAGTTTTAGAACATGATGTACGGGCTATGTCCCGATCATTTCTTATGTACTTAATGACTTTTAGACAATGTTTAGACTTCCACTTTTGTCTATAAATCATTTATATGTTGAAACTGTCTTTTAAATCTCTTATATTCTATTATCTTGAATGATAAATGCTAAGTGGCTTGTATGGGGCCTATATGGATCTTATACGCCATGTTACGCCTCGGGGCTACCTTGGGTCATGACACAATGGATCCTTGAGTATTGATTAATTCTTTAATTTTCCAAATCCCCATAAATCCATTGCTTGATATCGTCTTTACCCCGATTATTAGTGTAGTTAGAAAATTTACCTTCTATTTGTTAATTTTTAATTGCATATTTATATTAATCTAGTGCTAGTAATCGTTTGTATTTTTGATTGCCGACAAATTGTTGAGGGATTTGTCACCTACTCTTAGTTGGATATTTTTATTGTTTTAGAGAGTTTTTTGAGTGTTATCACTTACCAACTTGCCCAAGGTGGGATGATGCGACAATCATATGAGGTAGAATCATTATTGCTAGATGACATCATCAAAGTTGACCAAGCATGTAGTACTAGAGAGGAAAAAGTGTCTGCTCTACAACTGAGCGTGAGCAAGGATAAATTGAGAAATAGCAAGAGTGAGATGATAACATGGCAAAATTGATGACTCAAATCGATTTGTTGTCCAAAGATGTCATGGATGGTTGATTGATATCAGTGAATGTGTTTGGAACAAGTAGTGGGCAGTACTTGGAAGATGACAAATTTGAGGCATTGTATAATGAGAAAGTGTAATACTTGGGTAACCAAATGGGGGGTGCTCACCCAAACTACCAATGATAAAACAGGGAACCAAGGTTAGAACAAGGAAAAAGATAGCGGTTTGAAAGATTGGAGAGATTAAAATTGGAGAGATAAGGAGGCTGAAAAAGATAGGTGTATTCCTCCCCATGATCATCTATGTAAGAAAACCAGATTGTCCGGAAGGAAACCGAACCGAGGAAATGCTCACAAAGATCTTTTACTAGTTTGAAGTGTCTGACAAGGTGTTGAAAGAATTGAAAAATTACTTCTCCATCATATCTCTAATGGTACCTCTCATTGGGCGTTTATCAGACAACTGGAGACTCAAATATGCCAAATATCTACCCATCTCAGTCCAATGTAAAAGAGGAAAATTTTCTTAGTTATACCATACAAAACCCCAAAAATAATTGTTGAGGAAATGAGAACTATGTCATGACATGACATTAAATAAGGCGCGTCTTGGGAGGCAACCCAAGTTTTAATTTTTTTTATTGCTTCCAATAACATGTGTTGGGAGTACAAGTTGAAATGAAGTCAAAGTGTTGCGAAGGGAAAATGAGATGTTGCCAAAACCATGTCGGCAATCCATCGAATGCATTAAAAAGAGTCATTATTTTCCTCCTTTTAAGCTTGAAAAAAAAAAGAACTACCAACTTAGTTGATCTTAGCTCGTAACGGCGATCCGCCGAAGTACACTATGTAGACACTGTCGATTTCAGTGGATCATCCTTTTAGTTTCGTATTTGTTCAAGCCTCTTTGGCGAGATTTAGCTCCTTTTGTGATTCACTGAATGCACTCGGCGAACGTCCTTGCATAAAAGGCCAAGAGTCTTTTCACATTCAAATAGAAACCCTTTCATACCTTTGAGTTATTTTTCCCTCCGAAGCTTCCAATATCATATTTTAATGTTTGAGTGCCTCATTTGTGTTCTTTTGAGTAGTTGGAGTGCATTGGATTGCTTGGATTTGTGACCTTACCCTATTTTCCCTCATTTGCTTATGGTGTGCTTCTAATTGAGCTAGGTGTTCGATTCATATCTCATTGTTTGTGCTTAGATTTGTGGTTTTCTATATGGCCTAAAGGCCATTTGAAGCCTAGTGTTGGTTGATTTCATTAAGAAGTGCTAAATAAATCGCATTGAAATGTACCCATGACTTAGATAATGGAGTTTATGCCTAGAATTGTCAAATTTGATTATGTTGGTAAAAAGTTGAAATTGAGCCGTTGTATGTTCTAGGTCTTGGTTGAATTACATATGGGTAAAGTCAAATGTCACGGACAAAACTACGGGAGGCGTTACTGGCACTCGATACCTTATTCAATCGAGTTAGCCACTGAAACATACTAACTGACTCAACTGTGGGCCTATAAGGTCAGGCAGCATAACATCTAAAATACTAAGCCAAGACCATTAAGGTCATAACCTTAATGAAAACAACTCAAATAGATGAAGGTAGAGAAACAAAAAATAATAAAGTAGTAGCTGGCCAACGAGGCCGCAACTGAGGATAGAAACACGTACATACATATATATACATGCCAAGCCTTTCTGGTCATAGACTGGAAGCAGCAGAAAGTAACCCAGAATTTTGTTTCCACAAAAGCCTCTAAGAGTGTCATAAGCACTAGTCGAGACTAGACCCCGACTATACAAAAGTGGTACTGATTAACGTATCAACTACACCTCATCCGATACTAGGTATTAACGATCGTTAAGCAGTATAAACCCAACAAAAGAGTTGGGGTCGATCCCAAAGAGAGTAGTTATATTTTGAATTCAAATATGAAATTACAATAGTGATTTTGGTAGCTAACGGACTAGAGATTTGTGGAAAGTAGTATTGAAACTAGAGGGTTGACGCAATGTCAGAGTAATGAATTTGTGGATAAGAAAATAGCCTCAACAAGTAAGTGAGATCAACCAAATAGGAGAAAGGTACTTGGGGGATTGACCAACCAATTGCTAAACTTAACTCAATGGGTGGAACTTACAAACCAAAAGTGCTAACTTTTCATGGGTAAGGTGAACTTTAGGTAAGGCACTTTTCTTTCGAACAACTACCTTGTTTCAATTGAGTTCTCTCGAACCTCAATGCTTTAGGCTTAAAGACCAGTCCACAACCTCACCACATTTACTCTCTCGAGCTGAATACATAGCATGAATCTTAGGAATCACTCTCTCGAGCTAAATCCATCATGACCCACTAACTATGAGTGCTAACTTATGACTTTAGCTTCATACTTATTTCTCAAGCAAGCATAAAACACTTAAATTACATTGAAATAAACATGCAATAGAGTAGTTAAACCACAACGATAAGTAAGACCCACTTCGTATTAGCAACACAATTGATAATAACTAACACCCATCAAGCCAAATCCAACAATTGATCACATTGTCAAACCCCCAAGATTAGGGTTTTAGCTAATCATCGTACAACGAAGAAATTCAATACCTAAAGCATGCTCCATAGGTGGGTATCGAAAACCTAAGTTCTAAGATGAATAATATCTTATCTATTACAATACCCAATTTAAATCTCTTGCCAAAATTGGATAAAATCAACAAGAATGGTGTTTTTGTTCTCTCTATTTTGTTCCTTAATGACTGAATGACTTCTCTCTCTTCCAAAAGTTAATTTATACTGATATGAGATGCTGCTTTTTGGAGTCGTTCGGCGAGGAAAGTTGGGATTCGCCGACCAGTCGGCGACTCGCCAATTGTTCAAATCCATCACCCCTTTCTTCTTCACCTTTTCCTCATTCAGACACTGTAACTTTAGGTGATCTAGATCGGGATTGCCAATCATTTCCGCGATGCGCCTTTCAATCCTTTAGCTCGCCAATTCAATGTTGTTTTGGTCTTGATCAATGTGTTCGACGGTGCTGTTTTCCTTCGCCGATGCAGTCAGTGACTCACCGATAAAGAACGCAGTTCGCCTAAATTTTCCCCATTTCAGGCTCAGTATTCTGTAAAAAGTAGGCGGTGTATGGGCTACTCGGTGATTCGCCGAGTTCTCTCGGCGGTATTCAGGCCTTCTTGTCTCTCATTTCTCAGCTTGTGTTGCTCCTTTTCACCTGTTCGTGTCCTTGCTTTATTCTTCAAGTCGTATACCTAAGAATCAAAACATTAACATCAGTTTATACCATAAATTAGGCATTTGAGGACACTAAATCTATCAAAATAAAGCCCTAAATGAGTACAACTCTCGGACTCATCAACACCCCCAACTTAAACTTTTGCTTGTCCTCAAGTAAAGTTCAAGTTCAGCAGTTAAAAAAGGATGCCTCAAACAGTGCTACATAAGACTCAACATGAATTCACACAGCAAGACTCAACTTACTCGTGCAATGATCAATTGTGCACTCAAAGATACAAATTGTGACTCACCATTACCAAAGATGCTCAAGTTCACAATACTTGCTTCAAATGCAAGTTCAAGGTCAACAAAGGTACTCAAATACCCTCACAACAAAGACAATTCCATATTCACACACTATTTCTAAGCAATTTACAGTTCCGGAATCACATACAACTCTCACACTCACAAAGATGAACCCATGCATGACTTCACCCATAGGTTTGCCCTTATTTTCCAATCAACACTTGTTTCAGCTCACTTCAAGATCACAAAGGTCTTTTCCTGGCTTGTAACAGGGTTGAGTGTCAAGGTATGGTCATTTAGGCTTAGTGGCTTCTACCTTCATGAAGTATGGCTTGAACGTCACATTCCTCCTTTTATTTAACAATTCAAACATGCTCATAATTCACCCCATTATTCAACTTTATATGAATTACCGGACACCCCATTTCTTTTGCTATTTCCATCATTTATTTCACAACTTTTTCATTCTTTTTCTTTGCTTCTTTTCTCTTTTCTTTTCTCTTTTTTTTACATGGAGAGGTTCCATCTTTTTTTAAAAATCATTCTCAAAGAGGGATTTTTCACACTTCTTGATTTTCCTTCTCGTTTCACCACACCCCCAACTTAGGCTTTTGGCCTAAGTTGGGTATTCACACAAACCACACTTCATGAAAGTTATGGGTAGATGAATAAAGAGGGATCACGATTTTTCAAGTTTCTTTCAAGAAAAGGATAAGGCTCAAGGGGGTTCAAGCAAGGTTCACACATCTCATAAGGTTGGCCACAAAAGAGGTATATTGTCAAATTGTTTCACTCTTCAAAATCGTTGACTAAGATCATTTCAAGTGCTTGCCTCACATAGTCAACCAGACCAATGGGGAAAATTCTAGGTGTTATCACACAATGGTTCAAAGTAAGATCATCACACAAGGCATTGGCACCAATATCAAACGAGACTCCACACTTTCTAGCTAGTGTGCAATGTTCATCACAAGAGACTCATTCGATAATCGGCTAGTCACAACGAGATGTAAAAAGTTCACACATTGTCTATGCAACTTTATTTGGCCTCATCGTAGCCGCACATTCATTTCGTTCAATTTAGAGGACTATTTAAGTTATCGGTATTGATCATAATCGATACTCAAATTTGCACAAGAGAACAAAAGACTTTACAAGAACAAACGGCTTAACAACCAGACTCCTACCACCCCCACCAAAAGCATCCAACATTGTCCTCAATGTGAGTAGAGAACAAACATTACACAAGATAAAATAAGGATAATAAAAAGATAAAGATAAAGTACTAGCTCTCAAAGAAACAGAGTAGGGTGAAATTAAATCTTCACTAGGTGGCCATTAGGCGAAGGCGTGTGGAGATCACCGAATCATTAGGTGAATCGCAAAGTGGCATGCACCTCACCAAAATTTCCAGTGTGGAACCACTCCACCTTGGGGTAAGAAGGCGGACAGAAACTAGATCACCAAACAGCATCGGTGAATCCCCAACCGGATGTAAGGCCTCACCTAAAGTTCCAGGACTCCAAACTTTTGTAGGTGGGGCAAAGGGCGGAGAAAGTTGGGTCGCCGAATCCTCTTGGCGCATCACGATTGGTGTGTATTATTTCGCCCAATGTTCCAGCACCTCAGCCAACCATTGGCGCCACAAAGGCGATCGAAATTGAGATCACCGATGTCAGTTGGCGGATAGCAGAAAGAGGCGTTGCATCACAGAATCACCATAACCTGCACATTCAGCGCACATTATTCAAAACCACTAACGCTTGGGTTGCCTCCCAAGAATCGCCTTATTTAATGTCATGGCACGACGTGGAAATGCTTTCATGCATCTTCCAAATACACCACTTCAATCAAAGAAATCTCATGGTATTCCCCAAAATACAACTTCAAGCGTTGTGCATTACCATTAAAAGCTGGACCTTCCTTACCCACAACTTCAATAGCCCTATTGTTAAATATGCAAATCACTTTAAAACGACCGGACCACTTTGACTTGAGCTTTCCTGGAAAGAGTCTAAGTCGAGAATTGTACAATAGCACAAAGTCTCCGACTTGAAATTCTCTCTTGAGGATTTTAGAGTCATGCCATTTCTTCATTTTCTCCTTGTACAGAGCTGAGCTTTCATAAGCTCTAAACCTGAATTCGTCCATCTCATTCAGCTGGTCGACTTTCTCTTTCGAAGTATTTGCCCAATCCAAATATTATTCCTTTAATGCCCAAAGTGCTTTGTTTTCAAGTTCGATTGGTACGTGACAGGACTTCCCAAAAACCAGCTGATATGGGGACATGCCAATTGGTGTCTTGTAAGCGGTGTGATATGCGCAAAGAGCATCATCTAATTTTCAAGACCAATCTGTCCTGTTTGCATTTACGGTCTTTGCCAATATACTCTTAATCTCACGGTTTGAAACTTTCACTTGGCCACTTGTTTGGGGATGATATGGTGTAGCCACTTTGTGTTTCACGCCGTATTTAATCAATGCAGATGCAAACAAGCGATTACAAAAATATGACCCTCCATCACTAATAATAGCTCGAGGGGTGCCAAATTTTTCAAAGATGTAGCGTTTTAGAAATTGAACAACGCTCTTTCCCTCATTGTTAGGTAGTGCCACCGCTTCCACCGATTTGGAAACATAATCCACAGCCACCAAGATATACTTGTTACCAAATGAGCTCACGAATGACCCCATGAAATCTATTCCTCAGACATCAAATAACTCAACTTCTAGAATAGGCTGAAGAGGCAACTCATTTCTTCTGGACACACCACCTTGTTTCTGGCATTGTACACATTTCTTGACAAACTCATGGACATCTTTATAGAGGGATGGCCAGTAGTACCCACTTTGAAGAATTTTAGCTGCTGTGCGTACACCTCTATGATAACCCCCAACCGGTGAAGCATGACAAGCATAAAGAATCTTATTGAACTCTTCGTCAGGTATACATCGCCTAATGATATGATCTGCACATTCTCTAAATAATTATGGCTCATCCCAAAAGTATTTTTTGACATCAAACAAGAACCTCTTTTGTTGGTAGAAATTTCGCTCTTCCGGCATCAATCCACATACCACATAGTTAGTAAAATCAAAATACCAAGGAACTTGTTTGAAAGCGACCGATAACACCTGCTCATCAGGAAACGAGTCATTGATATCTACCTCTAGCTCCTTATTCTCCTTGCCTTCTAACCTGGATAGATGGTCAGCCACTTGATTTTCACACCCTCTTCTATCTTTAACTTCAAATTCAAATTCTTGCAACAATAATACCCACCTTATCAATCTTGGCTTGGCGTCTTTCTTTGCCATCAAATAACGCAAAGCTGCATGATCAGTGTGAACAACCACTTTGGTGCCTAACAAATATTCTCAAAAATTTTCAAATGCGTATACCACCGCAAGTAATTCCTGCTCCGTAACCGTGTAATTATGCTGAGCACTATTCAGTGTTTTTCTTGCATAGTAAATGGGATGAAATAGCTTGTTACGTTTTTTGTCCCAACACGACACCTAAATCCGTACCACTGGCATCACACATCACTTCGAAAGGTGCTGGCCAATCGGGGCTAATGATAACTGGAGTAGAGATCAATTTCTCTTTTAAACACTCAAAGGCTACCATACAAGCATCATCATAGTAAAAATTTTCCTCCTTTTCCAATAATTTGCACAATGGGAGTGCAATTTATGAGAAGTCTTTGATGAATCTCCGGTAGAACCCGACATGTCCCAAGAAAATATGAATGCCTTTTATCGAGATTGGCCGTAGTAACTTCTCAATTACCTCAATATTCGCTTTATAAACCTCCAACCCCTTTTACGATACCTTGTGACCCAAAACTATACCTTCCCTAACCATGAAGTGACATTTCTCCCAATTTAGGACCAGATTAGTTTCCACATTTCTTTAAAGAACTTGCCCAAGGTGTGCCAAACCTGTTTCAAAAGAATCACCCACGACTAAAAAGTCATCCATGAAAACTTCCATTGAATCTTCTACCATATCAGCAAAAATAGACAACATGCAACGTTGGAACATTTCTGGAGCATTACACAACCCGAAGGGCATCCTTTTGAAAGCAAAAGTACCGTCTGGACATGTGAATGTTGTCTTCTCTTGATCTTCTGGTGCAATAGAGATTTGATTATACCCGGAGTAACCATCCAAGAAGCAATACCATCCTCGCTTCGAAAGTGGATCAAGCATCTGATCCATGAAGGGCATGGGGAAGTGATCCTTTTCCGTCCATGAATTTAACTTCTGGTAATCCATGCAAACCCTCCATCCGGTTACCAGTCTCATCAAAACCAATTCTCATTTCTCATTCGGGACTACTGTGATACCCCCTATTTTGGGTACACATTGCACCTGGCTTACCCATTTGCTATCCGCAATAGGGTAGATCACGCCTGCATCCAAATACTTGATTATCTCCTTTTTCACTACCTCTTGCATCGGTGGGTTCAATCTCCTTTGATGCTCGACACATGGTTTGCATTCACTATCAAGTTGAATTTTGTGAGTGCATATGCCGGGTGGAATTCCCACAATGTCAGCGATCGTCCACCCTATAGCTTTGATGTACCTTCTCAACACCTTAAGAAGCGAATTTACCTTCCATTCGAGCAAGTCAACAACAATAATAACCGGTAAGGTGTTGTTTGCCCCCAAAAAATGCATATCACAAATGATCAGGAACTGTTTTTAACTCCAGCTTTGGTGGTTCCACCGTAGACTACTTTGCGGGAGGATTTTCTTGATTCTTTAGATCAATGTCCAGCTTTACTGGATTCCTTGAACATTTCTCCAATCCCGAAACGGCAGCTACCACCTCATCGTAACCTTGCACTTCGGTCTCATCATAGTTCGCAAGCACCACCTCAAGTGGTTCACTCAAACACAATAAATGGCTCATAATAGCCACAACCTCATCAATTACATCAACTGTCAAAACCACATGAATGTCGCTTGGGTGCTTCATTGACTTACAAACATTAAAGGTGACTTCATAATCGTTCACCCGAAACATCAATTCTCCACTTTCCACATCCACCAGTGCCCTTCCTGTCGCTAAGAATGGTCTTCCCAAAATAATGGGAATTTCAGCATCAATCTCGCAATCAAGGATGACAAAATCCACCGTAAATCTGAATCGGTCCACCTTTACCAAAATATCATAGAGTATCCCCACAGGGTGTTTAATCAATCAGTCTGTCATCAAGAATCTCATTGTTGTGGATTTTGGTTCACCCAACCCAAGTTGTTTATAGATTATGTATGGCATTAGGTTGATGCTTTCTCCTAAGTCACATAGGTCCTTGGCAAATTGGAGCATGCCGATAGTGCAAGGGATGGTGAAAGCTTTGGGATCTTCTTTCTTTTTGATCATCTCATTGGTCATAATTGCACTACAACTATGAGAAACTTCAATTGTTTCGAAGTCCAAGCTTCTTTTTATCTGTGACTAACTCCTTCATAAACATGGCATAACCCGACATCTCAAACAGTGCCTCCACTAGAGGAAGATTAATCGATAATGTCTTGAACACCGATAAGAACTTCTTGAACTTTTCATCCTCATATTTCTTCGTGAAACATTGGGGAAATGGAGGAGGCATTTTGGGTTGCACTAATTTTGAGATTGGATTACTTTTTCCTACATCTTTTTGTGACTCTTTGCCAATGCTTTGTTGGATGAGTATCTCTTCTTCCTCAATACCTCTATCTTCTTCATGAGCTTGAGCTTCATCATTGTCTTTCACATCACCTACCGCTACCTTTTCGCTTCGAGTAACCACAACCAAATCTCTATCACCATCCTCCACCAATGTTGTTATGCGTGTGGTGTCGCCTTCCCCCATTACTTTTGGTCCCAATTGTGCTGAAATTTGGCTCAGCTGGCCTTCAAGTAGCTTGATTGCATCAGCATGAGAATTCACTCTATTGTTCAATGACTAGAAGTCGACTTTCATCCCTTTTAGTAAGTCATCCGAGCCCTCAACTTTATAAAGGATGCGAGACAACAAATCATCCACTCGGAGACTACTTGTACTCCCCTTTGACTGTGGGCTCTCACTCGATTGTGTGTGGTCTTCTTCATGATCATCCCCTATTTTCCAAGGATCACTTTGCTCAGACCATTCTTGATAGTATCTTCTCCGCTCCTCATCTTTGTGAGAGTTCCAACCTTGATTCCCACCCTGCTGCAAGTAACGTGCGTGGAAACCCTCCTCAAATCCGTGAAAGTTCCAACCTTGATTTTCCCCCAGCTTTGAATAGGTCGAGGAAGAACCCTCCTCAACTCTAAATACTACCCTTTCTCCTTTGGGTTTCCTCACCTTTTCTATCACTTTCATTTGTAGCATCTCGATTTGGGATAACATCTTCTTGAAGAGTTGTATTGGTAACATGGAATATAGCATTCTTTTCAGTTGACGGCAACCGGATTGCACCAATTCCACCCAATTGGACTGGATTATGCACACTATTAAGGTCTTCAATATCACCTTGGTCGCCCATTTGACCACCATTACTCTCTGTCTAACTCATTTCATCGTTTGCTCAACACAAACACAAAAACAAATTAAGTTGATTCCACATCAGCCAACAAAATCACGAATCAAACTTCGATAAGAGAATCTTAAATAACACCACTCCCCGGAAGCGGTGCCATTTTTATTAACGTATCAACTAAACCTCATCGGATACTAGGTGTAAACGATCGTTAAGCAGTATAAACCCAACAAAAGAGTTGGGGTCGATCCCATAGAGAGTAGTTATATTTTGAATTCAAATATGAAATTACAATAGTGATTTTGGTAGCTAACGAACTAGAGATTTGTGGAAAGTAGTAATGAAACAAGAAGGTTGACGCAATATCAGAGTAATGAATTTGTGGATAAGAAAATAGCCTCAACAAGTAATTGAGATCAACCAAATAGTAGAAAGGTACTTGGGGGATTGACCAACCAATTGCTAAACTCAACTCAATGGGTGCAACTTACTAACCAAAATTACTAACTTTTCATGGGTAAGGTGAACTTTAGGTAAGGCACTTTTCTGTCGAACAACTACCTTGTTTCAATTGAGTTCTCTTGAACCTCAATTCTATAGGCTTAAAGACCAGTCCACAACCTCACCACATTCACTCTCTCGAGCTGAATACATAGCATGAATCTTAGGAATCACTCTCTCGAGCTAAATCCGCCGTGATCCACTAACTATGAGTGCTAACTTATCACTTTAGCTTCATACTTCTTTCTCAAGCAACCATAAAACACTTAAATTACATTGAAATAAACATGCAATAGAGTAGTTAAACCACAACGATAAGTAAGACCCACTTTGAATTAGCACCACAATTGATAATAACTAACACCCATCAAGCCAAATCCAGCAATTGATCACATTGTCAAACCCCCAAGATTAGGGTTTTAGTTAATCATCGTAAAAGGAAGAAATTCAATACCTAAATCATGCTCCATAGCTGTGTGTAGAAAATTTAAGTTCTAAGATGAATAATAGCTTATCTATTACAATACCCAATTGAAATCTTTGCTAAAATTTGATAAAATCAATAAGAATGGTGTTTTTTTCTCTCTCTTTTGTTCCTCAATGACTGAATGCCTTCTCTCTCTTCCAAAAGTTAATTTATACTAATCTGAGATGCTGATTTTTGGAGTCATTCGATGAGGAAAGTTGGGAATCGCCGACCAGTCGATGACTTGCCAAGTGTTCCAATCCATCGCCCCTTTCTTCTTCACCTTTTCCTCATTCAGACAATGTAACTTTAGGCGATTTAGATCGGGATCGCCAATCACTTCCGCGATGCGCCTTTCAATCCTTTAGCTCACCAATTCAATGTTGTTTTGGTCTTGATCAGTGCGTTCGGCGGTGCCGTTTTCCATCACCGTTAGAGAACGTAGTTTGCCTAAATTTTACCCATTTCAAGCTCCGTATTCTGTAAAATTAGGCGGTCTATGGGCGACTCGGTGATTCGCCTAGTTCTCTCGGTGGTATTTAGGCCTTCTTTTTTCTCCTTTCTCAGCTTGTGTTGCTCCTTTTAACCTGTTAGTGTCCTTGCTTTGTTCTTCAAGCCATATACCTGAGAATCAAAGCTTTAACATCAATTTATAGGATAAATTAGGCATTTGAGGACACTAAATCTATCAAAATAAAGCCCTAAATAAGTTCAACTCTCGGACTCATCATGTACAATAAAAGTAATCATCCTATGAAAGATCTAGGAAGAGGTGGAGCTTACAAACTCACAACTGAACCCCAAATCCTAGTCTAGGGGTCAATAGAATCCCTATATAGACCAGGATAGATGAAACAAAAATGTAGCATCCACAGACAATGGGATATCAGTATGAATAAAAATGTATTGGTTTGTAAGGTAGAAAGTAGAATCGTAAATAGCTGCTATAAAAAGGGTAATAAAGATATTACCTCAAACGAAAACTTTGATAGCCTCCATGGCTGACATACGACCTTATATAAAATAAATATGCATGGTATGCTCGTATAATCGTATGTCATGAAAACATATATATAGATGCAAATGCATGTCATACCCTGTAACACCCCATAGTTTAGTAGGCCCACTAGGGCTAAGTATGAGGGTAAAAAGCCAAGACAAGGGGCAAGAGCCCAGGGAAAAAGGCAAGGGCCAAGGCTGACCAAACCTTGCCAAGGCACTGCCTACCTCCATGACAGCCCTGATGGATCATGGTGGACACCATAGCCCATGGTGCCACCCGTGGTGGTGAGGAAGTAGCTCACCAAGGCCGCCTCAAGTTGGGCTCACCTTCACGAGACACTTCACGGCCAGTGGTGAAGACCACGGCTCGTGGGAAGGCTCATGGTGATGCCTTCAACTGATGGAGGCCAAGCCAAGGTGGCCTATCCACTGGTCCAAGGACCATGAGTAGGACCACGTCCAGTGGTGAGGACCACGGCTCGTGGTGCCTCTCGTGAGGCCTGGAAATGGGCTGCCAAGTGAGGGCTATTTTGGGAAATTCCAGTTTAAGTTAGAATTAAGTGAGGTCATTTTGCCTAAGCCTAGTACCCCTATATAAGTTATTTTAACCCTTTAAACTGACCATTCAAGACATTATTTCCAAAACCCCAAAAGAATCCCCAAGTTCATCCTCTCAAATATTTCTCTCTCTAGAACTTGAAGTAGAAGAAAGAGTTTGAAGCTAGGATCAAGGTCAAGCCTCCAATCCTCAAGCTTTTGTGGGCTTTGTGATCAAGGTATGATAGTTTTTCATTCATGGACTCCTTTCATCCATGGACTTCCCTATTTTTCCCCAATTGCGAAGATGAAATCCCCTAGTTAGGGTTTCTTCCAATGTTGTGGGTATTGATGAATATTGATCCAATTAAGTGGATAATGATTCTTTATGATTTAACTGTTAGTAAATCAGGTTTTTAAGATGAAACTACATGTACCTATGCCTAACCCATGTCTAGAAAGATGAAATTTAAGTAAGTTAGTTTTATTCCATGAAAGGGGAAATTGAGGATTTAGAGATAATCTTCTAGAATTGATGATATACATTGTAGATTGCTTAAGATTTAAGCATATAGACATGAATTGAATGAGATTAAAGAGTACATGATGACTCATGATTAGTAGTGATTGCGATAGGGCTATGTGATGAATTATGATTAGAATTGCTTAAGAGTAAAACATTAATGATGAATGATGATTTGTATTGCTTTGAGAGTAAAGCTTACATGATGAACTATGACTATTAGGTCTTTGAGAGTAAAGCTTATATGATTAATGTTGTTTAGTAGATAGAATTGACGTGGAAGGACTTTACCCACATGATCTATAGTATGAATGTATGAATGTATAATGTGAAAGGTTTTCTCACATAGAATGATTCTAGGTTGAAAGGTTTGCTCACCTAAAATGAATTAAAGCATGTTTGACTGTGATAGCTTGAAGTTGTGATATGAGATCCCTTCATGAATAACTTGACTTGGTAATACAAGACCATGCATGGTAGCTTGAGTTTTAGATCTCATGGATAGCCTTGTATTGAGAAATTGTACCCTTCCAAAGGTTAGCGTGAACTAGTATAATAGAATTCTTGCATGATAGCATGACCTGGTGAGGAAAAACCATTTCATTTGTAGCTTGGATTGAGAAATAGTACCCTTCCTTGAGTAGCTTGGACTTGCATGAGAGAATGCTTTCCATGATAGCTTGGTCTAGCATGATGTAGTGCTTTTCCTTGATAGCCTTGAATTGGTAAATCGTAACCATTCATGTGTGATAAATTGTCTTGGATTGATAAAGAGCAACTGTTCCATGAATTGTAAAGATAGCTAAAGAGGGACTAGTCCCTAATCAAGGTAGCATGTATATGATGAATCAAGCTTACTTCAAGAAATTATCGTAAGTATGTTTTAATATAAGATTTGCTTGTATAATGCATGATTAGCTTGGATTGTTGCCAGAGTTGCCTTCCTTGATATGTATGACAAGAGGTGTTTCCTCTTGCCTATGAAAGATAAGATAAAGATGAGAAAGAAAGGTGATGAGCTTAAAGGATGGCCCAAGGTGGTCTACTTTGATGAGTAAGATTAGTGAAGATTTAACCATGACTTGGCTAAGTATGCTTTGAGGTTGCTTATGAAGTATTCTTTTATGTCATGATGATTTAAGTGTATTAACCATGCTTATGACTTACGTTGTTATCTCTTATAATTATGGTATATGTCTTATGTTGACTAATGGCTATGTTGAAGATTTAATCTAGCTATCATATTTAGTACATTTTTTTTACTAAAGCATACTTTTGCCTACATTCTTATCAATGTAGGGTCCGGCGATATTGACTTTCATCCCCGTGGCTAAGATTTTAGTAGAAGCAAGGATTGAAGTTTTGGTGAGTCCTCATGCTTTGTAGATGGTGTTTTATTGTTTAGTTCCCTTTTTTCATGTATTTCTACTTTTGGACATGATGCACGGGCTAGGCCCAATTTCATTCGATATTGTAATAGATGGCTATGATGAGACAAGTGTCTAGACTTCCGCTTTCTTTTATGAAAAACTTTTTGAGACTTGAAATGTGTTTTACTTTTAATGTTCTATTGCTTATGTTATGAGGACTAAGTGGCTTGTATAAAGTCCTTCGGGGTTCCATACGCCATGTTACGTCTAGGGGGTACCCCTAGGTGGTGACAAACTTGGTAATCAGAGCACAAGGTTTAGAATGATCCTAGGATGATGTCTCATAAGCCACGTCTAGTAAAGTCTTGTTCATGAGTGTGAAGCGCGCCATGTTTATGAATGAGAGGCTACGAGATTCTTAGGAAACTCCACTTCTTCATCACTCTAAGTCATGCCATAGAGTTTAACTCTATAAGGTCTTTCTCCCAATCCTTACCCGATAATCTTCAGGATATGGCTACTACAAGGGCTAATGCTAGAAGGAATGAGGAAGGCAATGCGGATCAAGAAGCTCCTCCAGAAGCTCCGTTTGACCCTATGGCTGAGAATTTGACTAATGCGGAGTTTAGGATGGATTTTCAAGTGTTGGCTCAATCCCTGACAGCCCAAGCCAATAGAGAGGTTGTAGCCCCAGTGAACCCTAATGTGAATTCGGCGGCTTCAAGAGTTAGGGACTTTACTAGGATGAACCCTCTGGATTTTTATGGGTCAAAAGTTGAGGAAGATCCTCAAGAGTTTATAGATGAGGTCTATAAGGTGTTAGATATTCTGGAAGTTACTTAGGTAGAGAAGGCGGAATTGGACGCTTACCAATTGAAAGGAGTTGCTCAAGTGTGTTACAATCAATGGAAAGAGGCAAGGCTGGTAGGAGCGGGTCCCATAGAGTGGGAAGTTTTTAAGTCGGTGTTTCTTGATAGATTCTTTCCCCTTGAGATGAGGGAAGCAAAGGTGCATGCGTTTCTTAATCTTCGTCAAAGAAGTATGAGTGTGAAGGAGTATGCTCTAAAGTTCACTCAATCATCTAAGTATGCTCCATCTCTAGTGGTCGACCTTAGATCGGGAATGAGTAAGTTTATGTCGGGTGTATCCGAGATAGTAGTGAAAGATTTCCATACGGCTATGCTCATTAATGACATGGATATTTCTCGTCTTATGACTCATTGCCAACAAATTGAAAGAGGAGAAGCTAAAAGGGAAATCTAGGGAGAAAAAGAGGTCTAGAATGGATGATGATAATCCCTCCTATGATAGGTCCAATGGACATGGTAGTTCTAGAAATCGACAAAGGTTTTTCGTAAAAGATTCTTACAATGCTCCTAAGTATAATGAAGATAGGGTGTCTAACCCTAAAACGCAAGGAATTAGTAGTGAATCCCTATGGCCTACTTTTGCTAGGTGTGGAAAGATACATGAGGTTAGATGTTTAGCCGCCATAGAGGGTTGCTTTAGTTGAGGTTAAAGTAGTCACAAAATGAGGAATTTTTCTAAGGCAACGGCTAAGGGAAGATAGGGCAAGCAAGCTCCTCCCAGAGGTTAGGGTTTCGATGCTCCTAAGCAAAACCGATTCTATTTTCTTCAAGCTAGAGGTGATCAAGAGTGTGCTCCCGAAGTGGATCCTGGTATGTTGAAAGCTTCTTGATTAGATGTTTATGCTTTGCTAGATTTTGGTTTCATCCTTGTGATAGTTTGGTTGCACTCCTATTATGCTTCTCTTTGATTGTAGAACCCGTGTAGTCAAATTGTTAGTTCCCGAATGAGCCTATCCGAGAGTGGAAGGGGGAAATATATGCCAAAAGTTTGGGTTGTTTCTTGTCTGAAAGATGACTTTTAAGGGTTGCATGTACCACCTAGATAGGGTGAGGGAGATAGATTCAAGTGTTGACCAAGTTCAAAGGGTTAGTTACCTTCTTAAGATTGACCTTAGGTCGAGTTAGCACCAAATGAGGGTGAAAGATGATGGCATCTTTCACGAGAACATCTTTTAGAACCCGGTATGGTCATTAAGAGTTTGAGGTAATATGTTTGGTTAATTAGACTCTACCAAGGGTAGTATTATGATTTAAGATGGTTCCGAATCGTCTTTGTGTTAGATGTGAAAGTTAAGCAATGTCGTGATCCGACCTTAGTAGAATTGAAATAAACGGTGCTTAGAAAGTCCGTTGAGTCTTCCTCCCAAGGGGGAGATATGGGGTGCTTAGATAGCAAGTCAGTGTGTGTTCCTAATGTTTATGATTTTGGCTTAATTTAAATATCTCACCATGAAAGATGTAGTGAGTTTGATAAGAAAAAGGAAGCTTAGTCCCCATTTTGTAGGCCCATAACAGATCTTGAGACATGTGGTAAGGTTGCTTATGAGTTAGCTTTGCCTAATGAGTTAGCAGAGGTGCATTCGGTTTTCCATGTCTCTATGTTGAATAGAGTATGGTGGAGATCCGACATCCATAGTTCCATTAGAAGGTTTTGGAGTAGATGAAAGTTCTTCCTATGAGGGAGTTTCGGTTAAGATGTTAGACCGGCAAGTTAAGAAAGTGAGAACCAAGGGAGAGTTCCTCATGGTTAGCTCCTTGTTTGAAGTCATGTGTGTTTAGGTGTTCCCATGATTTCCCTATATGATGCATGTTCATGAAAGCTTGTGTTTAATGAGTTATATGATTGATTTCCTCATATTGTAGTGCATTAGTATGAGTTGCATATAGACTTCATGAGATGAATTGATGAACATGCCTTACCTCGGAGTTGAGAGATTCCTCCTTGAATGTATGCTTTGAGTATAGATTTCATATAGGCTCCATGAGTTTGTGTTGAGCATATTTTAGCTCGGAGATGGTAGTTCCTCCTTGGACATGATTAGTTAAGAGATTTCATGCATAGTGGGTTGTTAGATGAAGTTCCTACTTCCTTGTGTTACATGGAGTATGTTTAGCTTTGAGTTGACGTTTCCTCCTTGGTTGTGTACATTTAGATGAGTTGCATGCACAATGGGCTGCTAGTCAAGAGTCGTTCCTTTAAGAGATGCCTAAAATGTCATTCGAGGATGAATGTCCCCAAGGGGGAGATATTGTAACACCCCGTAGTTTAGTAGGCCAACTAGGGCTAAGTATGAGGGTAACAAGCGAAGACAAGGGGCAAGAGACCAGGGAAAAGGGCAAGGGCCAAGGCTGCCCAAAGCTTGCCAAGGCACTGCCCACCTCCACGACAGCCTTGATGGCCCATTGTGGAACCCACGGCCCGTGGTGCTGAGGCAATAGCTCACCAAAGCTGCCTCATGTTGGGCTCACCTTCACGAGCCACTTCACAGCCATTGGTGAAGACCATGACTCGTGGGAAGGCTCTTTGTGATGCCTTCAACTCATGTAGGCCAAGCCAAGCTGTCCTAGCCACTGGTCCAAGGACCAAGAGCAGGACAACGACCAGCGGTGAGGACCACGGTTCATGGTGCCTCTCGTGAGGCCTAGAAGTGGGCTGCCAAGTGAGGGCTATTTTGGGAAATTCCATTTAAGTTAGAATTAAGTGACGTCGTTTTTTCTGAGCCTAGTACCCCTATATAAGTTATTTTAATACTTTAGACTCACCATTCAAGACAATATTTCCAAAACCCCAAAAGAATCCCCAAGTTCATCCTCTCAAATATTTTTCTCTCTAGAACTTGAAGAAGAAGAAAGAGTTTGAAGCTAGGATCAAGGTCAAGCCTCCAATCCTCAAGCTTTGGTGGGCTTTGTGACCAAGGTATCATAGTTTTTCATCCATGGACTCCTTTCATCCATGGAATTCCCTAGTTTTCCCCAATTGTGAAGATGAAATCCCCAAATTGAGTTAGGGTTTCTTCCAATGTTGTGGGTATTGATGAATGCTGATCCAATTGAGTGGATAATGATTGTTTATGATTGAATTGTTAGTAAATCATGTTTTTAAGATGAAATTGCATGTGCCCATGCCTAACCCATGTGTAGAAAGATAAAATTGAAGTAAGTGGGTTTTATGCCATGAAAGGGGAAATTGAGGATTTAGAGATAATTTTCTAGGATTGATGATATACATTGTAGATTGCTTGAGAGCTAAGGATATAGACATGAATTGAATGAGATTAAAGAATATATGATGACTCATGATTATTTGTTTTTGAGATTAGGCCTATGTGATGAATTATGACTACAATTGCTTAAGAGTAAAGCATGAATGATGAATGATGATTTGTACTGCTTTGAGAGTAAAGCTTACATGATGAACTATGACTATTAGGGCTTTGAGAGTAAAGCTTATATGATTAATATTATTTAGTAGATAGAATTGTTGTGGAAGGACTTTACCCACATGATCTATATTATGAATGTATAATGTGAAAGGTTTTCTGACATAGAATGATTCTAGGTTAAAAGGTTTGCTCACCTAAAATGAATCAAAGCATATTTAACTATGATAGCTTGAAGTTGTGATATGAGATCCCTTCATGAATAGCTTGACTTGGTAAGACAAGACCATGCATGGTAGCTTGAATTTTTGATCTCATGGATAGCCTTGGATTGAGAAATCGTACCCTTCCAAAGGTTAGCTTGAACTAGCATAATAGAATGCTTGCATGATAGAATAACTTGGTGAGGCCAAACCATTTCATTTGTAGCTTGGATTGAGAAATAGTACCCTTCCTTGAGTAGCTTGGACTTGCATGAGAGAATGCTTTCCATGATAGCTTGGTCTAGCATGATGTAGTGCTTTTTATGGATAGCCTTGAATTTGTAAATCGTAACCATTCATGTGTGATGACTTGTCTAGGATTAGTAAAGAGGTATTGTTCCATGAATTGTAAAGATAGCTAAATAGGGACTAGTCCCTAATCAAGGTAGCATGTACATGATGAATCAAGCTTACTTCAAGAAAGTATTGTAAGCATGTTTTAATATAAGATTTGCTTGTATAATGCACGATTAGCTTGGATTGTTGCCAGAGTTGCCTTCCTTGATATGTATTACTAGAGGTGTTTCCTCTTGCCTATGAAAGATAAGATAAAGATGAGAAAGAAAGGTGATGAGCTTAAAGAATGGCCCAAGGTGGTCTACTTTGATGAGTAAGATTAGTGAAAATTAACCATGACTTGGCTAAGTATGCTTTGAGGTTGCTTATGAAGTATTCTTTTATGTCATGATGATTTAAGTGTATTAACCATGCTAATGATTTTTGTTGTTATCTCTTATGATTATGGTATATTTCTTATGTGGACTAATGCCTATGTTGATGATTTATGCTAGCTATCATATTTAGTACATTTTTATACTAACAAATACTTTTGCCTATATTCTTATCAATGTAGGGTCCGGCGATATTGACTTTCATCCCTGTGTCTAGGATTTTAGTAGAAGCAAGCATTGAAGTTTTGGTGAGTCCTCATGCTTCGAGGACGGAGTTTTATTGTTTAGTTCCCTTCTTTCATGTATTTCTACTTTTGGACATGATGTACGGGCTAGGCCCAATTTCATTCGATATTGTAATAGATGGCTATGATGAGACAAGTGTCTAGACTTCCGCTTTCTTTTATGAAAAACTTTTTGAGACTTGAAATGTGTTTTACTCTTCATGTTTTATTGCTTATGTTATGAGGACTAAGTGGATTGTATGGAGTCCTTCAGAGTTCCATACACCATGTTACATCTTGGGGGTACCCCTGGGTCGTGACATACCAAACCAAGTTCTAGGAATGGTGGTACCTTCATGTAGCTAACCGACATAATATTCGCCACTTGGTCGCCCTTTGTGTCTCATACGTGTAAATATAGGCAATAAGCCCCATACCTTCCAATTAAAACTCGGGAGTAGAATGCATAACATGTCATATCACTTCGTAATGCATTAATGCTACCATAATCATGCTTCCAATCATGGCCTGTTGGTACTCTTATTCTTATAATCTCGTAATCACTTTCGTATCACATGTAAATATCTCGTAGAATCTCATATGTTTGTAGGCTGGATCACTTAACTCGAATTAAGAAAGGATTGAGGATGTTCATAAAGAGATTAATATTTTGCAGTTAGTTTTTATATATATTTCCTTAGTAATTTGTAAAAGAAAGTATTTCTAAAAAAACACGTCCTTAAGTGGCTTAAACATAGGAATTACATTTAAGAGTTTTGGAGATCGACACATTCTTTTAAATTTTTTCAAAATAAATAAATAGCGAGGAAGGAAGAATGATTTCAAATTCTTAATGTTCCTCCCTAATCTTTTTAAGTTACAACAACTAAAAAAGAATAGGAATATATACATATGGACCTATAGTCAAGGGAATCGACAAAATGACATAAAGACACCGAGTACCCTATATAACCGAACGAGTGGAATTTCAACATAATGGAGTCACAAAAATACGTCAGCTGCAATCCCAATGCCTTTCACATAATGTCTTTCTAGCAATAGAATAGTGAAACAACATTTGACGATTTAGGATTCTATAATTCATGCTCAAAAGAAGTACAAAGCTTAGCTTTAACATACCCCAATTCTTGATCTTTTGTTATTAATATGGATTGTACCGCTTCCTTACAGTACATAATCTACAAAAATCATGTCACACAACTATTAGTGATAGAATATTAATATGTCAGGGTCAAACCAACAATTTAGAGATTATTAGGAGAGTGGTTAGCTCGTCTGACGCTTTTTAAATGTATGTTTAATTACATTTTATTCTTCAAATTAAAACCCCAAATTAATGTCATAACAAACATTTTTTATTACAGCTCTTAACAAGTGGAGGCCTACGAAATAGTCAACCACAACCAAATAGAGTATGCCTACACAACAATAAAAACTCAGCGTATCGCCACACCCTCATTTCCAACACAAAAATAACCACAATCAAACACAAACCATGAGACTTCAAATAATTAATGCCAGTAAAATATAAAGTACAATCCTATAATTTTTCAATATAACCATAATAACTAGAACTCACAGCTTCCGATCACCCACCTGTGAGTTCGTCGAATAATTACATTCAGAATCATATATTTCTCCTCATAAGCCATAAGGGACTAAAAGGGCAGAACCTTAACTTAAACTTAATGGATTTTATATTATTTTAACATGTCTCCTAAATAAAAACAATCTCCTCAAACACATGACGTTGAACCAAGAAGAAACCATTTGAAAATCACAACAATAATAGAACTAACGTTACAATAATTTATCTTACAATTTAATATTCATCTATACTTCTTCTTCTCTTCCAAATTCATATAGAGAACAACCACACACATAAGAATCATTTCAAAAAATTCCAATAACAATAACATAAAAAAATACTTCAAATTAGCCCAATGATGAGTCAGGGATTTCGACTCATTTAGGGCTTAATATTCAATATTTTAGTGTTCTCAATGTCTATTTTATGCTCTAAACTAATGTTAAAATGCTAATTTGTAGCAAGGAAGGGAAAAGAGCAAGGCAAGGGCATTACTCGGCAAAAAGGAGCGAAAAATCCGAAGAAAGCAAGGCTGGTACTCGCCAAAGCCACTCAACGACTCTTCATCTCGCAAAAATATTCAGCAGGCTAGCCCATGAATAAGAACAACTCGGTGAGCAAATTAATGGTTCAACGATGTGCTGAATGGATTGGCGATGTCGACCTTGATCACCTAAAGTCACAGAAGAGAGGTGGTGAAAGGCCAAGCCAAGAAGGCGGTGGAAAGGAACATTCGACACATCATCGACCAAGTCGGTGAAGCTCGACTTATTTCTCCAAGTTACTCTGATGCTGAAATTTTAGGAACGTATAAATGCAATTTTCAAAAGAAGAAAAAGAAGTTCCCACATTGTCCAGTTCTGGGTTTTTGATCCTAAACATTCTAAACATTGTTTTTAAACTTTTTGAGTAGATATTTAGGGTTTGTTTGATTTCTATCTTGAATTTTAGCATTTGGAGACTTGTTTATCATTGCCCAACCAGATGGAAAACATACTTGGTAACGATTTCTTGTTCTTTATTATGTTTGGCTGAAACCTCCATTCATGGGGGTGTGATTATTTAGTTTAATATTTCAATTAGCTTATGGGTGTTAATATTTCTTGATTTTATTGTTGATTTGAAGTAGGATCAATTAATAGTTGAGTTTTAATTGATGAATTAGAGTTGTAAATGCAATTCTTGTTCAGCTCTCTAAGCTTGCTTGAGAAAGTAGTTTTAGAGTTAAAACTATTAGTTGATGATTGTAGTGATTGTGTTATTGCACATTTTGCTTGAGAAAGTAGGTCTAAATGCAATCCTACTAATCTAGCTTTAAAAAGTAGATTAATTGAGGTATTGGGCTGTTTATATATGTTGTGCTTGTCGAGGTTTGAAGGAACTCGCTTGTTTCGTTATAGTTGATTGATAAATGACTAGTGCACCTAAAGCCTAGCCTACCCACTAAAATTCAATGACTTTTAGTGAATAATAATCACCCATTTTGCGAAACTGGCTTTCAATTTATCACACTCCCAAGAAATCCCCTCTACTTGTTTACTCCCAATTATTCGTAGTTGTTAATTATTTACCCAAATCCCCGCATTTGACATTGATTGTCAAAACCTCGTCATTTACTTTATTGTTGCGAAAATGTCTACATCTACAAATGATTAGAACACCATTTTACTTCGTAATGGAATTCTTTACCGTATCATTCCCTATAGGATCGACTCCAACTTTTCCTTGGGTTTATACTTGTTGGAGACCGCCTACACTTAGAATCGGATGAAGTGTAGTTGAGCGTTATCAAAAATGGTGCCACTGCCAAGGAGTGGTGTTTAGAATTCTTTTAGTGAAGTTTAGTTGTGAACTGATTTTGTTGTAGTTGAATCAACTTATTTTTGTTCTGTGTTGGCTACTCTTAAACAGGTGAAGAGATGAGTGTTAACGGGAGAAATGCTAGCCAACATGAGCACAATGATGACATCGGTAATTTGCACGATGTCAATGAAGATCATTTGGGAAGTGCGGGTTCTATTTGATTGCCTCCGACTGTGGGCAATGCGGTATTTCATGTGACTTGCATTATGTTGCAGTTGTTGCAAATGAAGGGTCTCTTTGGAGGTCTTGCTACTTAGGACCCTCATGACCACATCTGAAACTTTGTGGATGTGTGTGGGCTGTTTTCTTTCAAGAACATCACTCAGGAGTCGGTCCGACTTCGTTTGTTTCCCTTTTCTTTAACGCTGGAGGCAACGAAGGGGTTGGCCGATCTACCATGGGAATCAATCACTTCTTGGGAGGAGCTAACCGATGCATTTTATGTAAGATTTTTGACTCCCTAAAAGATAGTGAAGTTGAGGGATAATATTAAGAACTTTAAGAGATTGGATGGTGAACCTATTCATGAGACATGGTTGAGGTTTTAGAAATTATTTCTCCAATGTCCAACTCATGGACCCCCGAACAATGTGTTCCTACAATATTTCTACCATAGCCTAGATTAAGTCAACAAGGGGGTGGCAGACAAACTCGTTCGAGGAGGAATCATGCAATGGCCGTTTGAAATAGTGTCACGACCCAGGAGTACCTCCTAGATGGAACATAGCGTATAGAACCCCGAAGGACTCCATACAAGCCACTTAGCTCACATAACCTAAGAAATAGAACAATAAGAGTAAAACAATAGTCCAAGTCCAATAGTTTTTATAAAATGGAAAACGGAAGTCTAAACACACTTTTCTCATCATAGCCATCTAATACATAAGAATGAAATTGGGCCTAGCCCATACATCATGTCCAAAAGAGAAATACATGAAAGAAAGTTAATCAATAAAACTCCTTCCTCGAAGCATGAGGACTCACCAAAGCTCGGGAAATCTCAAGTCAACCTCTAGCCATGAAACTGAAGACCCTGACTGTCGGACCCTACGTTTGGGGGAAATGTAGGCAAGAGTATGCGTTAGTACAAAAAAATGTACCAAGTATGATAGCCATGCATAAAATATTTAAAACATGCTAAAAGGGACATTTCATTTCATGACATGCAATTGACCAAGCTAAAACATGACATAAGAAGGTTAGAAATCACAAGTCATAAAACCATGGTCAATACAAGCTAACATCATCTTTAAAACCTTTGAACTCATATGTGATACCTCTTGAAGTAACCTTAGTTCATTATTAATGTGGGGAATTAGCTTTAACCGACATAGAGACCATGTGAGCTATAACATGATCCCCCGATGTCTCCCACACTGAAAAGGGTTGTCCTACTTGCCAAGGTAGAACAATTAACTTCTTGTTTAAGTGGATCCAGTAGCTAATGTCTACTTTAGACAATCATCGTATGGGGGAACATAGGTAAGGGATAAGTAGATTGATACACCTCTACTCGGGAGAGCTTCCATCTCAATATCCTCTCTGTGCTAAGCTAAATCCCATGGAATAGTCATTTCCTTACTTGACCTCATTATTCATGGAAAGATACCCTAGGAGAACCAATCCAAGCTAGTTTCATTAAGGTAGCTCCTTAATCTTTGGTTCAATTAGGTAAGAAAGCCTTTCAACCTAAGAGTCCTTTCTATGTGAGAAAAACTTTCACATAATGCTAGTTATGTGTTTATGAGAATATCCTCTCAACAACACAACAACAACAACATCATTGGTACTTTACTCTCAAAGCACCCTTAAAACATTTGCATAGATTTCATAAGAAAATGCATAAGTCCATAATTTACTTCTTGAGGTTCGAAACCCACTTTCAATCATCAACGCTTAGAAAACATGGGTTAGATATGAATTTCATCATAAATTCATGTAAAGTTAGCAATACATCCTTAATTTCATAAACTCTTCCTTTTCAATCAAAATCTCACATCACATGATTCATAACTTTAAAAACATGGGGGTTACATGGGTTCATAGGGAAATCGTCATATTCCATCAATTCATGCATAAGATATCATAATCCAATCATTTAAATCAACATTGAAAAGAACCCATGACAATTGAAGAAAACCCTAACTCAATTGGGGAATTCTAATCTTTGAAATAGAGGAGTTTGGGAACTCCGTAGATGAAAAACATCATACCTCAAAGCCCAATGCTTAACTTCAATGGAGGAATTGAGGCTTGACCTTGATCCAAGCTTGAATCCTTTCTTCTTCTTCAAGTTTCTATAGAGAGAAATATTTTGGGGAGGAAGAACTTTGGTTTTCTTTTGTGTTTTGGAAATAATGACTTGAATGGGAGAGTTTTGGGGTTCAAAATCACTTATTTAGGGGTCCTAGGCTTGGGTAAAATGACATTGCTTTGATTCAATTAAAACCGAAAAAGACCCAAAAACCCCTGAACTGATAACTGTCAACCCACTGCCACGAGGGGCACCACAGCCCGTCAAGGAGCACAAGGCCCATAGTGTTGCCCGTGGTCCCTTGACCAGTGGCTAGGTTGCTACCCCTTTTTTCCCTAAAAACCAAGTCATGACCGTGGCCCCTCCCACGTCCCGTGGTGGCCTTCACGAGCCCTCTAGTGGCTCGTGGGGACGGTCATGCTTTGGGACAGTGTAGCCTAGCTACTGCCTAGCCTACCACAAGCATCAGCACGGCCCGTGGTGCCTACCACGAGGCGTGATGGTGACCATGGAAGGTGAGGCAGTGCTTGGTAAAGGCTGCCCATACTTCCTTCCTTGGCACTTGCCCTCTCGCTTAGACCTAGCTTAGCCTACTAGATTTCGAGGTGTTACATTATCTCCCCCTTGGGAACATTCATCCTCGAATTGCATTCTAGACAACACTTGAAAGAAAAGACTCAATACTAGCAGCCCATCATGCATGCAATCTCGTCAATATGCACAAAACCAAGAAGGACACATCAACTCACAGCTAAACATACTCAATGTATCATAAGGAAGTAGGAACTACATATAGCATCCCATTATGTATGAAATTTCGAAATTTTTCATGTTCAAGGAGGAACTACCTTCTCCAAGCTAAAAGAATGCTCAACACAATCACATGGAGCCTATATACAATTCGTTCTCAAAAAGCATAGCTAAAGCATGTTCATCAGTTCATCTCATGAAGTCTAGAGGCAACTCATACTCAACGCACAACAACGTGAGGAAAATCAATCATGTAAAGCTCATTTTCTTTCAATACACAAGTTTTTCATAAACATGCATAATCATAAGGAAATCACAAAAACACATAAAATACATGACTCCAAAAATAAAGGACAAACCAAGAGGAACTCATTACCTCAAGCTAGAATAGGAGTAGGAGGAAAAAGATGAGGATATCGGGACATCATATCCGCCTCGGTCTCCCAAGTAGCACCCTCAATTAAATGATTCCTCCACAATACTTTTACGGAAGCAACTTCCTTGTTTCTCAACGTCTTAACTTGCCGGTCTAAAATCTCAACCGGAACTTCCTTATAGGAAAGACTTTCATCAAACACCAACCCTTCTAGGGGAACTATGGATGTCAGATCTCCAACACACTTCTTAACCATAGAGACATGGAAAACTGGATGCACCGTTGCCAACTCATTTATTAAACCTAGTTCATAAGCAACCTTACCAACACGTCTCAAAATTTGATATTGGCCTACATACCAGGGACTAAGCTTCCCTTTCTTACCAAACCTCATTACACCCTTCATGGGTGAGATTTTCAAGTAAACCCAATCATGAACATCAAACTCACGATCCCTTCTACTCACATCAGCATATGAGTTTTGTCGACTTTGAGCCGTTTTCAACTTTTCTCTTCTAAGCCAAACTTTCTTTTTGGCCTCATATACCAACTCGAGACCTATTAGGGCAACTTCACCCACCTCAAACCAACCTATGGGAGATCTAAACCTCCTACCATATAATGCCTCAATTGAGCCATATCAATACTTGAGTGATAGTTATTATTATGAGCAAACTCAGTTAATGGCAAATGGTCATCCCAGTTGCCCTTAAAGTCAATCACACAAGCTATTAACATATCTTCCAATGTTTGGACAGTACGCTCTGCTTGCCCATCGGTTTGGGGATGAAATGCCGTACTAAGCTTAACACGAGTACCAAGCCCCTTTTGGAATGACTTCCAAAATTGAGAAGTGAATTGGGTACCACGATCAGAAATAATGGACAAAGGCACCCCATGAAACTTTACCATTTCTCTCAAGTATATCTTGGCATAGTCCTCCACCAAATAAGAAACCTTGAAATGAAGGAAATTAGCCGATTTCGTCATCCCATCTACTATCACCCAAATTGAATCATGTTGTCGCCGGGTGCGGGGTAAACCAACAATAAGATCCATGTTCAAATCTTCGCACTTCCAAGTAGGAATGCTAATATCTTGGGACAAACCTCCCGGTTTCTGATGCTCAACCTTAACTTGTTGGCAATTTGGACACTTCTCCAAAAATCTCGCAATATCCTTCTTCATCCCATTCCACCAATAGACCTACCATAAATCACGGTACATCTTTGTGGCTCCCGGGTGAATGGAATACCGCGAACTATGGGCTTCTGACAAGATCTGTTCCCTCAAGTCATCAACATTCGGAACACACAAACGACCTTGATATCTAAGTACACCATCTACCCCTTGGGAGAAAACCTCGACGAATTTCTTAAGCACCGCTTCTTTCAAATCTACCAAAATTGGATCAAGACCTTGCTTGGCTTTCACATCCGCCACAAAAGATGATTCAGAACCATTGTGAACCATAACATCACCCTTGGTGGAGTCCACTAATTGAACACCTAATCGGGCCAATCTATGATCATCTCGAACCAACTTTTTCTTTTCGTCTTCAATATGGGCAACACTACCCATAGATAACCAACTAAGAGCATCTGCTACCACATTAGATTTATCGGGGTGATAAAGAACACTCATGTCATGATCCTTCAATAACTCTAGCCACCTTCTTTGGTGAAGATTCAAATCTTTTTGATTAAACACATATTGTAAACTCTTGTGGTCGGTAAACACATCTGCATGAAATCCATACAAATAGTGCCTCCAAATCTTTAAGGCAAAAACGATTGCCGCTAGTTCAAGGTCGTGAGTAGGATAATTCTCTCATGAATTTTAAGTTGCCTTGATGCATAGGCAATAACTTTCCCATTTTTCATAAGCACACATCCTAGCCCAATTCTCAAGGCATCACATTAAACCACAAAATCATCCATTCCTTCCAGTAAAATCAACACCGGAGCGAAAGTAAGTCTATCTTTCAACTCTTGAAAACTCTTTTCACATAATTCAGACCATATGAACTTAGACTTCTTTTGAGTCAAAGCCATCAAAGGAGAGGCAATCGAAGAGAATACTTCAACAAACATTCTATAGTAACCGGCCAAACCCAAGAAACTTCTAATATCCAAAGGAGTTAGAGGTCTAGGCCAAATCTTGACCGCATCCGTCTTCTTAGAATCTACCTCAATACCCTTACTTGAAACAATATGACCATGGAAAGCTACGAACCTTAACCAAATTTCACATTTACTAAACTTTGCAAAGCGTTATTGGTTCTTAAAAACTTGCAACACGATCCTTGAATGAATAACATGCTCATTCTCACTTTTCGAATAGATCAAAATATCATCAATGAACACAATCACAAATATGTCAAGGTATTGTCTAAACACCTTATTCATCAAATCCATAAACACCACTGGATCATTAGTCAACCCAAATGACATTACCAAAAACTCATAATGACCATACTAAGTTCCAAAAGCCGTCTTCGGAATGTCATCTTCCCTCACTTTCAATTGGTGATAACCCGATCGAAATTCAATCTTGGAGAAATAACTTGCTCATTGAAGTTGGTCAAAAATAATATATCCTTGGGAAAGGATACTTATTCTTCATGGTCACCTTGTTCAACTGACGATAATCAATACACATGCGAAGAGAACAATCCTTCTTTCTAACAAATAAAACTGGAGCACCCCATGGAGAGGTACTCGGTCGGATGAAACCCTTATCCAACAAATCTTTTAATTATTCTTTCAACTCCTTTGTCTTGCCGGAGCCATTCGGTAAGGAGAAATAGAAATAGGTTACGTATCTTGGAGAAGGTCAATACTGAAGTCTATTTCCTGCTCGGGAGGAATATCAGGTAAGTCATCAGGAAACACTTCCGAAAACTCATTTACAATGGGGACCGACTCAAGAGAATGGGTTTCAGAATCTACATTCCTCACCCTAATTAGATGGTAAATCCAACCGTTAGAAATCATCTTTCTAGCTTTAAGACAAGAGACAAACTGACCCTTAGGCACAGAATTTCCCCCCTTCTACTCTAGGACAGGCTCATTCGGGAACTGAAACTTGACTACACGAGTTCTACAACCAATAGAAGCATAGCATGAGTGCAGCCAATACATACCAAGAATAACATCAAAATATAACATATCAAGCTCTACCAAGTCAATAAGAGTAACTCTATGGGACAAGGAAATAGGACACTTTCTATAGACCCTCTTAGCTACAATAAAATCACCAACAGGAGTAGAGACAGAAAAAGGTTCTAGCAACACATCAGAGAGCACATCCAATCTCATAGACACATATGGCGTCACAAAAGACAACGTAGCACCGGGATCAAGTAAAGCAGAAATATCAAGTTGGAAAACTTTCAACATATCGGTAACCACATCAGGAGAACCCTCTTGTTCATCTCGAGTCTGTAGTGCAAAGAAGCGGTTTAGCTTAGGAGCATTGGAACCCGAACCACTAGGAGGATCTTGCTTTCCCTGTCTTCCTTTAGCTGTAAGCATTGGACAATCCCTTTTTTTCTGACCACTTTTACCACAAACATATCAACCATCCGTGTCGGCTAATTACTTACCCTCGTTCTTCCTTCCACACTTAGAACGAGCAGACATGGGCAATGAAGATCCACTACCATTACCTCTTTGAGGCTTAGGGTTAGACACCCTATATTTATTAAAATTAGGAGGAGCGTTGGAGGAACCTTGACCGTAAAACCGTTGTCGGAATCTAGAACGACCACGTCCATCGGACCTTGCATGATAGAAATTTCCATCACCGGTACTAACCCTTTTTGTCTGCCTAGACTTTTCCTTAAGTTTTTCCTCCTCAATTTGTTGTGCATGAACCATGAGACGAGAGATGTCCATGTCATTAATGAGCATGGCGGTTGACACTCTTTGACAACAATTTAGGACACACCCAAAATGAAGCCCTTGAATCGAAAACCATTGTTGGAGCATACTTAGACAATTGTGTGAACTTTAGGGAATATTCCCTCACACTCATACTCCCTTGCCGAAGTTTAATGAACCTAAGCACCTTAGCTTCCCTCATCTCAAGGGGAAAGAACCTATCAAGAAAAGTGGTTTTAAACTTCTCCTAATCAAGAGGACCCGCATCTTCCGGTCTCCTTTCTTTTCATTGGATATACCATATTTGAGCCATTCCTTTTAGTTGATAAGCAGCCAACTCCGCCTTTTCCACCAGCGTTACTCTCATGATCATTAAAACACTGTAGACTTCATCAATAAGCTCTTGAGGATCATCCTCAACTTTAGAACGATGAAACTCTGGAGGATTCATCCTAGTGAAGTCCCTCACTCTTGAAGCCACCGTACCAAAATTTGGGTTCATGGGAACCGCAACCTCCCTATTGGCTTGGGTAGTAACGGCTTGAGCCAACACTTGAAAGTAGCTTTAAACTCCGCATTAGTCACTTGCTCGGCCAAATGATCGACCGGAACTTGAGGAGCTTGGGGAGGAGCTTCTTGTTCCTCATTCTCCCTCACGTTCCTTCTATTATAAGCTCTTCAGGTAACCATATCCTGAAGAACATAGGATAAGGATTAGCAGAGAGACCTTATAGATTTAAAATCTATCGCACAACTTTAGAGTAATGAAAGAAGTGGAGTTTCTTAATCATCTTGTAGCCTCTCATTCATAAATGTGGCGCGCTTCACACTTATGAACAAGACTCTACTAGACGTGGTTTATGAGACATCCTAGGACCATTCTAAACCTTGTGCTCTGATTAGCAAGTTTGTCACAACCCAGGAGTACCGCCTAGATGTAACATGGCGTATAGAACCCCGAAGGACTCCATACAAGCCACTAAGCTCTCATAACATAAGAAATAGAACAATAATAGTAAAACAATAGTCCAAGTCCAATAGTTTTTATAAAATGAAAAGCGGAAGTCTAAAACACTTGTCTCATCATAGCCATATAATGCAATAGAATGAAATTTAGCCTAGACCATACATCACGTCCAAAATAAAAATACATGAAAGAAAGTGAATTAATAAAACTCCGTCCTTGAAGCATGAATACTCACCAATGATAGGGAAATCTCAAGTCAACCTCTAGCCACGAAACTGATGACATTGACTATCGGACCCTACATTTGGGAGAAATGTAGGCAAGAGTATGCGTTAGTATAAAACAATGTACGAAGTATGATAGTCATGCATAAAATATTTAAAACATGCTAAAGGGACATTTAATTTCATGACATGTAATTGACCAAGCTAAAACATGACATAAGAAGGTTAGAAAACATAAGTCATAAAACCATGGTCAATACAAGCTAAGATAATCTTTAAAACCTTTGAACTCATATGCGATATCTCTTGAAGTAACCTTAGTTCATTAGTAATGTGGGGATTCAGCCTTAACCAACATAGAGACCATGTGAGCTATAACATGATCCCCTGGTGTCTCCCACAGCAAAAATTGTTGTCTTACTTGCCAAGGTAGAACCATGAACTTCTAGCTAATGTCTAATTTAGACAATCATCCTATAAGGGAACATAGGTAAGGGATAGGGAGATTGCTACTAAAAACCCGGCCTGTACTCATGAGAGCTTCCATCTCAATATCCTCTCGGTGCTAAGCTAAATCCCATGGAATATTCATTTCCTCACTTGACCTCATTATTCATGGAAAGGTACCCTAGGATAAAAAATCCAAGCTAGTATCATTAAGATAGCTCCTTAATCTTTGATTCAATGACGTGAGAAAGCCTTTCAACCTAAGAATCCTTTCTATATGTGAAAACCTTTCACATCATGCTACTTATGTGTTTATGAGAATATCCTTTCAACAATACAACAACAACAACATCATTGGTACTTTACTCTCAAAGCACTCTTAAAACATTTACATAGATTTCATAAGAAAATGCATAAGTCCATAATTTACCTCTTGAGTTTCAAAACCCACTTTCAATCATCAATGTTTAGAAAACATTGGTTAGATATGTATTTCATCATAGATTCATGTAAAGCTATCAATATGTGCTTAATTTTATAAACTCTTCCTTTTCAATCAAAATCCCACATCACATTTTTCATAACTTTGAAAACATGAGGGTTACATGGGTTCATGGGGAAATCATCATATTTCATCAATTCATGCATAAGATATCATAAACCAATCATTTAAATGAATATTGAAGAGAACCCATGAAAATTGAAGAAAACCCTAACTCAATTGGAGAATTCTAATCTTTGAAATGGAGGAATTTGGGAACTCCATGGATCAAAACTATCATACCTCAAAGCCCGATGCTTAATTTCAATGGAGGAATTGAGGCTTGACCTTGATCCTAGCTTGAATCCTTTCTTCTTCTTCAAGTTTTTAGAGAGAGAAATATTTTGAGGAGGAATACTTTGATTTTCTTTTGGGTTTTGGAAATAATGACTTGAATGGGAGAGTTTGGGGATTAAAATCACTTATATAGTGGTCCTAGTATTGGGTAAAATGACATAAATTTGATTCACTTAAAACTGGAAAAGACCCAAAAACCCCTGAACTGATAACTGTCAACCCACTGGCACGAGGGGCACCACGGCCCATCAACGGTCACACGGCCCATAGTGGTTCCTGTGGTCTCTTTACCAATGGCTAGGTTGCCACCCCCTTTTTTCCTAAAAACCAAGTCATGACCAAGGCCCCTCCCACGGCCCGTGGTGACCTTCACGAACCGTCAACTGGCTCGTCAGAAGGGTCCTGCTTTGGGGAAGTGTAGCCTAGCTACTACCTAGCCTACCACGAGAATCACCACGGCCCGTGGTGACTACCACAAGGCGTCATGGTGACCGTGGACGGTGAGGAAGTGCTTGGTGAAGGCTGCCAAAACTTCCTTCCTTGGTACTTGCCCTCTCTCTTAGCCCTAGCTTAGCCTACTAGATTTCGAGGTGTTACACATAGCATCTACTCTTCTTGATGTTATGACAAAACTCAATTGTGCTTTGTACACTAGAAAAGATCAAGCGTCTCCTTTAAACTTTGGGATGAAAAATGAGCAAATGGAAAAGAACAAAGAGCGAGATGAAAACATAGACAAGATGATGACCCAAATAGACCTATTGACGAAACATGTCATGGAAAGTGGTTTTAAGGCTATGAATCTGGTCGGAGTTAGTGGAGTAAATCCTGATGAAGAGCACTTTGAAGCTATGTACAGTGAATAAGTGCATTTCTTAGCAAATCAGGGAGTAGGTTTCCGTCCGAACTATCCAAGGTCGGGCGGGAATCGAGGTTTGAACAGGGATCGTGATGACAGTTCACAGCACCTGTAGTAGGACAGTGGACTTATCGCGATGCCTGAGAACCAATTTACGATGTCTCTGTCATTGACGTTTGTCAAGCAGGCCACGTGGATTGGCCAGGGTCTTCTTCGGCTAAAAAGACCTTGATCCCAAAGCCTTCGAAGTATCTTTTTGATAGGTGCCTCTATTTGTATGGGGAATTCGCTGCTGATAGATCTTGCCCATTGTCCCCCTCCTTGCCCCACTACCTTCCGACCAGCGGGAGTATACAATGACAATGTCGGGGCATGAGTGTCCGATCGTGAGACTACCTATTAAACAGCCGATGGCACCTTGGTTTGACCTGAGCTATGCAACAACGTGATCTCCCTTGGTCCTTACCGTATGTGCTTGACGGCTCCCCATAAGACGCTCACTTGGGGACTTCTTACTCCAACTGTTCCAAGAGTCTCCGCTAGTTGAACCGCCTACAATAGGCTCCCTCTTCCACTCATCCCCTTCGTCAGCTCTTTGATCGGTATTGGAAAGATTGAGATAGGGAATGGCGTGACCGTCGTATAAATTAGAGAGAGCGAGACGGTGATAGAGACTGATATGTACCTCCCCATGAGCGTCAAAAGTCAAAACAACCAAGGACTGTTCCTTAAAATTTCCCCACCGAAGATATGCTTGCACGCATTCTCAACAAAGTGGAAGGATCGGACAAGGTGCTAAAGGAAATGAAAGATGACGTCTCTTCTCTCAACCAAACATTTACCTCACATTCGGTATCGATTAAGCAGCTGTAAATACAAATGGGTCAAATCTCGACTCATTTAAATCCAAGACCAAAAGAAGGATTACCGAATGATACCATCCTAAACCCAAAAATAAAGTTTGAAAGTGTGTCTTCATCATGCCACGATGTTTAATAAGGTGCTTCTTGGGAGGCAACCCAAGTTTTATTTTTTAATTTTATTGTTTGAATAACAGTTGTTAAATGTGCAAGTTAAAAGTTCTAAATTTTGGAGAAATTGGCAACTAGGCGAGCTCAGGTACCATTCGGTGAGTTGCCGAACAGGTCAGCGAGCTCAATGTGGATCGCCTTTTTTATCAACCAAAGGTTTGGAGTTCTGGTAACTTCGGTGGGAAAAAGTTCCATTCAGCGCATCGCCGATTGGGTCGGCGACATAAGTAACATCGCTGATCAGGCGCGAACTTAAGGGTCAAAAGGCTTCCAAACCGCTTTAAATTCAAAACTCTCCTTTATTTTGCATTTTTCGACTCTTGCACTTTTACACTTCCATTTTAGATCATATTTTAATTGGTATTTTTGCGTGGGGATCGTTTGCTTAGTAAAAAATTATATTTTGCTTACATACTTGCTCGCCTGAATTTTTGTTTCTGTCTACTTTTGAGGTTCGTATCCTGAACCTGCTTTACTTTCGTGCCATAATCGAAACATGTGCGTTTAATTGATGGATTTGTTGTTTACCTTTGTGTGGTTAATTGATTAGTTAGTTATTATTGGGTAATTTTATCGGGTTGAATTTTGGGATTGTTCAAATTTGAATTATGAGTCTAAATTTATTGATTGGCGGTTATGCATGTTGGGTCTGGTATTGGTTAAGTTTGAGTAACCCGAATTGTATCAATTGACTAAATTTGCCAAATGATAGAGCGGATAATGTCATTTTTAAGGGCAAAATACGTTTATTGGTGAATTTTAGCCAAATCGGGGGAAGTCTGAGTACTCCGTGATCGATATTGATATGGTTCTTGGTTTAATTGCATAGAATAGGACTTTAATTTCATTGTCGTTGGCTGAATTTTGAAAATTGAAAGTCGGGGTAGAAATCTTGCACGAAAGGAAATTCGGCGAGCTCAGTCGAGCTCGCCAAATGACTCGGATGTTTGCCAAATGTCTCTGAACTCGCCATTTTTACCCTGAAATTTCAGTGGAAGCCTCTGTAACATTCAACGGTACGCTTGTACTCGCCGAGTCCACTCGCCGACTGTCTTTGTGATCGCCCTTTTTCAAGGAAACTTTTGGTAATTCATTCTGTGATATTCGGATAGCTACCCTTAGCTCGCCGAATGAATTTGGCGACTCGCCTAATGAATTGGGCGACTCGCCGACTTGTGCATTTTTGTTCTGTTACTTTTGGTGAGCTCGATAAAGCTCGCCGAATGAGTTTGGCGACTCGCTGAACTAGTCGGTGAGTTTTCTACAACTTTTAAACCTTAATGTTTCATTGACCTTTTTCTAATGTATTGGTTCGATATGTGTTGTTTTGCAGATATGGCCAGACCTAAAGTTCCCGAACGGAAGCAACCACCCCTGAATAGAGCACGGGGAGTAGTTTTTTCTGAGGGGGCTGCCCCGCAACGAGCAACACATCCTAAACTTCTTCCCACATGGGGAAAAGGCACAATTAAATGGAAGGGTCCTGCAGAGCCGAGTGCGGCTAAGTACAACTCCAACAGCATGGGCATCTATGAAACCCACATCACCACTTTGGAATCTGATTGTGAGGATACTTTGGGGTCTAGATCGCTAGCCTCTGTGTCTGAGACATCGGATGATTAGACTCTTCAGACGAGACGAGCTGAGGTGTGCTCCAAAGCGTTGCATGATCCGGCAAGACTACCAGTTACTCCTCCACCTCCAGCACAGACTGTTGAGCAGGCACCATTAGTGCCCTAGTACAGACACCTCCACCTCGATCAATGAGCAGACTTAAGGCTGCTGGGTTGAGGACGATTCTAGAAAAAAAGAGGTTGTCTACAGAGTGAGTGGTGGACATGTATCAAGATGTGTGGGACACCATTCGGTTCCACAAGTTTGAGAGATTCACGCAACCCCTAGGCTCATATATACCTTCCTGGGTCCGGGAATTTTATACAGAGTACGGGAAGTTGGTCCCAAAGGGAAAGAAGAACGCCAGCTCATTCGCACCGGTTGATCATGTGGTGGTGCGAGGTAAAAAGGTCAAATAGGGTGATAAATGTCGTACTAAGCTTCCTCTTCTTGTAAAACCTCATGACTCCTTTAATGGGTGACACCTTGAGTAAAAATTTCTCAACTTTCATAAAGTGCATGTCTTTTACTTTGCTATTTGCATACTATTTTTGCCAACTCTTCCACAACTCTCTTTTGACTATACCTTACGTTTTCAAGCGAGTACTTTCACATGCCAGTACCCCTATAATTTGACCTCAAAAACATCAAACCAGCTGAATGAAGATCTATATACCTCCACCCATAGAAAACCTCCAATGGTGCGACATCAATGCTCAAGCGATATTATTTTAAGAGAACTCAACCATTGATAAGAACAGATCCTTATAGCCTTAAAAGTCCATGACATAAGGGCATAACATGTTCTCTAAGACCTAAATCATCAACTATGATTAGCCATTTGTCTAAGGGTTGAATGTTCTGCTAAGATTCAGCATATTCCCCACTCTTCATGCAACTTAACCCAAAAGTAAGAGGTGTATTGTGTAACCCCTAACCAAAATAATCAAAATGGGCACACCATGCAATGTAACAATCTCTTTGAGATATATTTAAACTAATTCTTCTACATTATAAGTCACTTGAACTTGAATGAACTATGCGGACATGGTAAGTGTATCCACAATATCCCATGTTGAATCAAACACTGCCAAGCTCTTGGGAAGTCGCACAATGAAGTCCTTAGCTATTATTTCCCACTTACACTCAGAGATGGGCATTTGTTAAAGGGTTTTGCCTTCTTACTAATTCTCCTACTTCACTTGTTGATTGGCCTGAAACTTAGCCACAAACTCCATTGTGTCTTTCATCATCTAACTTAACCAATAGTATTGTCTTAGGCCGCAATACATCTTTGTTGTGCTGGTATGTACCGAGTACTTTGAGATTTGAGGCTGTTCAAGGATGGTAGGAATAAATTTACTAACTCAGGGAACACAAACTCTCTCCTTGATACCCCACACACCTTCACCATCAAGAATGGATTCCCTGGCCTTCCCTTGCACCACTTTTTGAAGAATTTTCCTTAACATCACGTCTTCGAATTTCTTAGCCTTAATTTATTCTAAAAAGGTAGACCTTGCCTCTAACTGGCTTGCAATTCATCTCTCATGGATATCCAAGTCTTATTAAACTATTAGCCAAGGTTTACACATCCCTATCTAATGGACCTCGAGTAACTGCTAGACATGCTAGGCTACCCATACTCTCTGTATTTCTTCTCAACACATTAGCTACCACATTAGTGATACCTAGATAGTAGAGAATAGTGACAAGATAATCCTTCAATAGTTTCGTCCATCTATGTTGTCTCAAATTCATCTCTCTCTTGATTATGATATGTTACGAACCGTAATGGTTAGTAAACACTTCACAGAAAACTCCATACAAGTAATACTTCCATATCTTAAGTGTGAAAATAAACAACTAACTATAAATCATGAGTCAGATAGTTTTTCTCCTGAACCAGTGGTTGTTTATAGGCATAAAAGATGATATATTTTCATTAATTAACACAAAAACGACACTAGAATATGAGGCCTCATATCAAATAATGAAATCCTTACCCTAGACTATGAAGGAGAGAAGAGGAGTAGTGTTCATCAATTCCTTGAGTTATCAAAAACTCTATTCACATTTGTCCAATCATATGAATTGCACCTCTTTCTAAGTCAAGTTCGTTAGATGAGAAGCAATAGAGGAAAATCCCTTCACAAACTTGTCGTAGTATGTAGGCCTGGTCTAATTTTTATCTGCCTCAATATTTTATGGATCCACCATTACTCCGTCTTTCGAAACTACATGACCTAGAAAGGATAATGAAGGCAACCAAAACTCGCACTTGGAATACTTAGAATAAAATTGTTTCTCCATGAGCAAACCCAATACTATTCTAAAATTTCTATGCTCTTCTTTACTCTTATAAACTATGATGTTATCAATAAAGACAACAACAATGAAGTCAAGATAGGGTTTAAATGCTCCATTCATTATGCTAATGAAGTTAGAAGGCGCATTGGTCATCCTAAAATCAACACCAAGAATTCATAATATCCATACAAAGTATGGAATCCAGTCTTAGGAATGTCTTCAGCCTGAATTTTAAGTTGTGGTAATTGATCACAAATAAATCTTGGAGGAGACTAAAGCATCATGTAACTAGTCAAATAAATTATCTATATGGGCAATGGGTACTTGTTACATATCACAACCTTTTTCAATTGGTAAATGTTTATGCACATATGTAAACTACAATCTTTATTTTTATCAAACAACACTGGAGCAACCCACGGTGAAGTATTCAAATGGATGAATCCCTTATTTTTAAAATTCATGCAAAGCCTTTATCTCTCTCAGCTTAGCCGATGCCATCCTATAATGGAGGATATAAATAAGACAAGTGTCTAGCTCCATATCTATACAATAGTCAATATCATGGTCCGACAACATGTTAGGCAAAACAGCAGGGAAGACCTCTAAAATCTCACATACTATTGGGACTCATGCTAAGGAAGGAACCTTTATGCTAGTATCATAGAGAGGGGCTACGAAAGTAAGACACCCCCTCCCAATCAACCTGTTGGATCGAATGAAAGAGATGAGTTTCATACTAACGATATGATTGTCACCTTTCAACTCAAGTCTAGCCATCCCTAGCATAGCTACAACCAATGTTTTTGCATGATAGTCCAAAATTGCATGGTAAGGAGATAACCAATTCAAATCTAGGATGATTTCAAATTAGTAATTCAAGACAACTAAATCTTGCACAGTTGGATAACCTCTAAACATCACCGAACATGCATGGAAAACTTTACCTAGATTTGAGTTACCTACCATAGTTGACATATGAACTAGGGTATCAAGGAAATCACAGACCATGTATATTCCTACCGTAAATTTGGCCGACACATACAAAAAAATTGAGGCAGGATCAGATAATACAATGTCCATTTGGTCATACATGAGAATAGTTCCTATAATGATTATGTGTGAAGACTTTACCTCAAACTTTACTAGAAAAGAATTAAAGTTTTCCTTATCACCAATTTGAGCACCACCCCTTCTAGTATGAGAACTTTCTCTACTTGCATATCAACTATATGCCCAGACTGATTACAACTTCTACTTATATGAACACCATCGTGCGCACCTTATGGATAACCTATACCATTACTATAATTTTCCCTGTTAATGTGAATTGAAGCTAGAGAAACCTACTGTTAATAAGACTAAAGAGACCCAAGGCAATACCTCTGGTCATGTCTATATCATTCCAGAAGACTCTACTAGACAAACTCTTGTACGATTAAATCAACAAATTGAAGGCTTTGATACAAACTTTGTCATGGTCGAATAAGCGTGAGTGGCACCAACACTAACCCTCCATTGTGAGAACCATTGTAAGCCAACTTAGCCAATTATAATAAATCCATCGCTAAAACATCAATTAAATAGAAATAACTTTTATACATAAGAAATGCTCAAAACTGAATTAAAACATTTTTTCACTCATTCCCAAAAATAGAAAGTCAATGTACAACAATTCTAACTACAATAATTTTTACTAGAATTTCCAACAACTAAAACCAATATAGAATATCTCAGAGTATGGAATATGGACAGGGGAAATAAAATTATCCTTGAAACCCTGATTACGGAGCATTCACAATCTGCGCTCAACAAAGGAATTGTACATGGTAGTATTAGTACAAGCCACTCTGTATGGGTAGGAATCATATACCGACTTAAAGTAGACACAAGAAACACATCAAGGAATCATCAGGTAGACCATACTTCAATATATAAACATTTCACATCCATCAAATATCATTATCACAAAGTTTCATCAATACATATGTTCCACAACACAATGCTAACACCATGAACCCTCATAATGATCAATAAGCGTACATACATGCTAAGGGACTTATTTTTTCCAATAGGCATGGCGTGTAGGGACAAACTTCATCCATGTATCAAACTGACGTGGTAACAGACCCTATGAAATATTTATATATGTATAAGCACCGATGTGATGCACAATACTCCATAATAATAACATATATATAAATGATATTGTCACGCCCCGAGGCTACCCCCTAGACATAACACAAGACCTAGGATCACGAGTGACACCAAGCTAAGCTTGAGTCTGGCATATAACAAGCATATTAAAGAAATAACTGAGCAAATAATCTATTATACGGAAGCTAAAAATAGTGGATATCTGAAATGGTGAAAATCCCAACTAATCTGAATATATAAAACATAACAACATTAGTGATGACTAAAAAAACACTTAATAACTCTAACTTATTCTACTATTGTGTCTGAAAAGCCTCTAACTGGGTTGTATTGCTAGGAAATGCCCCCAGCTAACTCTAACAAAACTGAAACACCCAAAGTAAAGACTAAAAGAGAAAGCATGTCTATTGTCCTCGAAGTATGAGGACTCACCCGTGAAGTTGCTGAAGTCGAATCGAGAATCGATCTAAGTGTGATCAGTAAGATGGGTGCCTGAACCTACATCATGAAACAATGTAGCGCAAAGTATGCATCACTACTTTGAATGTACTGAGCATGCAGGATATTGATATGCGAAGCTTAACATAGTATATAAGCTGAACAATGTATAACTGAACAATTAATTAATGTGAAAAAGATACAAATATGTAATAAAGTATAACAAAAAACTAAACTGGATGCAATGACCAAGTACTAATCATGAAGATAACATGTTGAACTCTATACTGAAGTAAATGCTGAAAACCTGGTCAATGCAATAAGAGTCTGACTGTGGGATCTACTATTAACCGACATAAACCATGCGAGCTAAACATGGAGTCTGATGTATGTGCCCCATCGAGAGGACCATTATACATTTCCAGGGGTATAGAGGCATGATTAAGGCGTGATCACTAAAACTAATGCCCAACAAAGGAGACTAGTAAACCTACGCGGGCACGTAATTTTGGGACTTCGAGTTCTGACTGCCCTAGCAAGTATAATTCATGAACTAGAATAAATTTACAGAAGCTAGGTTATGAGTTCTATGCAACGAACTATTCTACTTTATCAAGAAACATGGTATTTATATCAAGGGAACCATAATAATCGAATTTACAATAAATCTTGAAAATTTAGAAATCCTAGGTCTGAATAGTTCATGAGAATTGAATATACTAATTGAATTATAGGAACCTAATGGGTGAAAGGAACCCACTAATAAAATCCCACATACCTGGTGACGAAGTCTACGAAGAAATCCTTTGGATTTCGGGCTGAACTTTGAAGAACACCTCTGCTTATTCTTGAGAGAACTAGTCACCACTTTATCTTCATTTCACTCTAAGTTGGGTGATTTTAAGAGAAATTAGGGTTTTGGGTAGGTTCTTACTAGATTATTAGACTTATACCGAGTAAAATGACGTATTTTAAGTGCCCAATGCATAGGGAAAAATACCATAACGACCCTAACTTAAAACTGACAAAGTGCCATATATGGTGGGCCTGACGAGCCGTCATTAGAACCACTGCCCGTGAATTGGGTCGTGGTTGTGGCCTTGCCCGACAAGGCTCTACTGAAACAAGAGTAACTTTTTACTCCAAGCTTGGATTTAGGGAACTCGGTGGCATTGGAAAGATGATTGCATTATCTTTAATTTGATAGGTCATGGGCCACCTAATTAATTTTGTACTGAAAGATATGACCATTTGAAGTTGACCAAAAACTTGAAGTCTGAACTTCCCCCCTCATGGTCCACATCATAGACCGTGTGAAGCACCACGGGCTGTGTAGGCCACCGTGGTTCTTCTGAGTGAGTTAGGGTTGTACTAGGTCAATTTCACAGGCCAATTGACAGACAGTGTGGGGTTCCACGGACCGTCTAGTGGTTCGTGGTTCCTCACAGTCTTTGGGGGTCTCTGGCTTGCTTTCACGGGAAAATTGACGGACCGTGTGGGGTTCCAGGTCCGTGGAGGGCTCTGTGGTCCTGCATGCCTGGCTAGATGAGAACCACCACGATGGTGATAGGTCGTGGTCTTGTTCACGGCCGATGAATCCATTTGTGGTTCACCCTTTTTCTATTGTTTAGTATTAACTACGTTCTGAGGTGTTACAGATAAATCATACATTCTTATGTGGTACATGTTCTAACTATGCATTTCGAACTTTGAAATTAACACTATGAATTACACACGTCCGAAGACCAATCAATAAGAATTCAACTTGAGAGTATAGATAAATCTATGTAAAGTGTAACCACAATGAACCATAACCTACCTAAAAAAAACACTTCTAAACCTTCAACCGTCATTTTTATTAGAAGTTCAGGAAGATAACATCAGAATCCAATTCTAACGATTCCATCAACTCTGGAAGGATTATTTTAGGCACTCCCGAGGTTTTCATTGTGAATGGATGCGATTAGGCGTTTTAACTTTAAAATTTAAGCATAAGTTCGACTTCAGTCAACATTCAGAGTAAACGCGCTCGAATGAGAAATCCATCAGCACACTTAGCTCCAAAATGTTGAGTTTTGTCTACATTGACCCTTTGTTTGTATCCTGAGGCTTCAAAGCTCATTCTGAGCCCCTTTGTAGATTTTGACTTTAAATGGCGGTTGGGTGTGGGGCCCATTTTTTTGTCGAAATGACTTGTATGGAAATTTTTAGTGCACAATTGAGTGAGGTATATCAAATTTTGTATGGTTGCATATATCGTTTGCATGCACAGGGCTCCGAACAATTTCGGAACACCCCGTCGGAATTTTTAAGTATCCGAAAGAGATGCTGAAATCTAATGCATACATAGCAGAATTATCAGCTCATTTTGGAAACTTCAAAACCCCATATATCTCATTTTTTTTCCAAATGAGGTGATTCAAAGTGTGGAAGCTTCGTAGAGTTATCAGAAGTTGTCGAGTGCACATAAATCGAGGTAAATTCATGATAAACTAGGCTATTGTAGCTATTTTCGAATTCTTAATTTTGGCTATATTGATTTGGTGATATCATGCTCAATTTAGCTTGGTTTTGGGTGATTAGAAGTCCCACGTGTTGGTAATTATCGAGGCTACATTGTGGAGTATTCAAGGAGTGTTGTGCATCCTTTGATTTTAGTAAATTCTAAGTTTAACTGTCTCCATGTTTTTTTTATATTGATTAAAGTGTGATTTATTTGGATTTTAGATTTTAGCTGCATTTTGAGCCTCAAATTGTGTTATATTTTTCAACACAAGTTTGGCATACGGTTTTGGGTCTTTTGGCAGAGTCAAAACTGGAATGTCTGGTGCAGGTCCCATGAATCTCATTTCAACTTTAAAATTGACCTGTCTCAATTTTTTGTGATTTTGGTGTTTAAATGACCGTAGTAACATTATGATCCTATATTTGATAGAGTGGCAGTGTTAAAAGATCATTCGGAAAAGAAAAGCTCAGCGAAGAGATTTGGAATGTTTGCGGTCAGCCTTAAGGTATCCTACGACTTCCTTTCTATCTAGATTGAGCCTTAATGTGTGAACTCATTTTCATTAGTATGAATTGGGGGCGGGGATCTAGTATTCTTACCTCTCTTCTTAGATAGCATATTGTAGGTTTGATCGGCATTATTTCAGGCATAGTACCTTGCTAGTTGGGTGGCTTGGGTTTGTGCATGATATCTGAAATACCTGAATTTTATTGCTTTCTAATGCATGTCCAACCTTAGCCTAGGATAGACTAGTGTTTCCTTAGACTCGCAAACATTGTTACTTCGCTTTGTCACCGATGTCATTTCAGATAGACTAGATCCTTGTAGACTGGAATAACACACTTGAGTTTGATAGTATGAGCCTTAGTTTAGGCGAATTTGGGGATTATTAAATCTTCTATCCTCTCTCTCCCTATTTTTGTTTTTTCGAGGTGTTACCGGAGGTTTATGCTATCGTGACGATTGAAGATTGAGTTGTACTAGTCTAGGAGCCTTCTATTGATACCTTTGGGTGGGCGGCATACCATGGTGACTTGACTTGACATGGATTCTCCTTACAATTCACACACCCTTTGCACTCTTGTTAGTTAGGTTATGAGTTGGTTGGTTTCAAAAGTTATTTACGGTTCGAGGCTAACATTTTATGGTTTGAGGCCGTTATTTCCAGCTTAAGACTGATGCCTTTGGTTTGAGGCCTAGATTTTAATACTTTGGGTTCGAGGCCCAGATTCTATCATTTTGGGTTAAAGGGTAAGCTTTTAGCACTTTGGGTTCGAGGCCCAAATCCTATCACAGTGGGTTCAAGGCGTGGTTTACCTCTTTTGTACTTGGGGTTAAGTATCTTATTCTTGCAGTTTTAGCAATTCGGTGTACCTATCGGGCTTATGGGGGTTCGTTCGGCTTTTATTTTAACTTGCGCATGAGTGTACCTTCTGGGCTTATTAGGGCCCAACTAGGTTTAGTTTCATTATTCCTAGACTTACTTCCGGCACTCTCGATCGGTCTGTGATGCCCTACTGATTACCTTTTTTGGTACTTATGCTACACTCTGCATAATTTTGTGATGGAGGTCCTAGTACGAGCTACCAGCGGTGAGCGTTCGTATCATCTTTTGCAAGTTGTGGATATTAGAGACGAAGGTTACCACTTGGTGTTCTGGATCACCATGTCTCTTCTGCACATATGTTAGCTTGTCTTTTGCCTTTGAGACAACTTTTTGTGGTCCATTTTTGGAACTTGTATTTATCTCATTAGAAAACTCTTTACTTGTAACTTCCAGAACGAGGGTTCCTTTGTATATAGTTTATGGTTAGCTTCCCGTTTTGGTCTTTGATTATTATTAGCATTATTTTCTATTTAATTCTACCCTTGTACTCACTACGCTTTTTGGGTATGGGTCAGCTTACCTACCAGTAGGTTTTAGTTGGTGCCATCATGACTCGGGAAGTCGAATTTTGATAGAAATGACGTCGGAGACATACCATAGTCACAAAGTGTATGGATCTAAGGTAACACTTGTCTATCCAAGACTAAGGCCCAAAACATGCTCCAAAAAAAGTAACAAAACAAGTAAATAACTTCGCATGCTACAACACACATACAACCCTCTATCAGAGTGGTACTACCCCCGAAACCGTAGTTATCATCCCTATATGATGGTGTCTAGCAAGAAAAGAAGGAAAAAGTAGGTACCCGCCCCCAATTCTTTCTCATCATCAAGAATATGCACATTCATGCTCAATCTAATTAGAAAGGAAGTTGTAGCCAACCTATAGGTCGATCGCAGACACTCCGAATCACAAGGCTATAGCTTCTCCCTTCTGAATGACTTTTGAACGCAGCCACGCTATCAATAATAGGATCATAACCCCAATAGGAATGTTTAGAAACCAAAATCACAAAAAACAGAGAAGGATGAATTTATAGAGTCAAACGAGAATAATAGGACCCTCACAAGAATTTCAAATATTGACTCCGTCAAAAGGTCCTAATATATTCCACAAACTTGTGTCCCAAAATTAGACACAATTTGGAGAATCATTCATGCCAAAATAACCTTGAACAATGTGTCATCTACAAAATCCAATCACTACACAACGTAGCCCCGACAATTATGAGCATGTGGAGCTTTGAATCACAAAAAATTGAGCTCAGATGAGGGAGAAATCGTCTCTCAAAAATTAATGGTGAAAGCAGAAATTTTTGGGTATAAATACGTGCAACTAGTCGCTATAACCTGAAAATCCTGTCGTTAAAAGTCTGATATCTGGTCGATAAAAGACTGCACTAGATTTCAGCAGTTTAGCTGATTTGCTCAACTCTTAAATCTCTGACGGGTTGTCTGGGATTCGTCCGTAACCCTGTGCGCGCAAATGAAATATGCTACCAAATCAATTTCGGTATTCCGGACTCAACGGAACAATCAGAACTTCCATCTGAGGTTGTTTGGATTAGAAGTGGGTCCCACACCCAATATCCATTTTAAGACAAAATCCATGAAAGGCCTTGGAATATTCCCGGAAGTCTCGAGGCCTAAACGAAGAGTCATTATAGGCTAAACATGACATTCCAGAGCTAACTGCACTGACGGAATTCTCATCCAAGCTTGTTTACCAAGAATATTGAATAAAGTCAAACTTAGGCTTCTACTTGAAAGTTAAAATGCCTAATCGCATAGACTCGCACTGAAAGCCTGGGGAGCCATTTCCACTATGCTACAAGCCTAAAATTACCCCTTATGAGTTAATAGAATCATCAGAATTGGATTTTGAGGTCATCTTCCTGAACTTCTGATAAAAAATGACCGTTTAAGGTTCAAAAGCTCCCGAAACACTAAGACTCGGATAAAAACCAAACAAATGACTAAGTGACCGAACTGTCAGTCCCAACAAGTCATAAATTACTTGGGGTCATTACTGGAGAGCTCTAAACGACAAACATATGGCATAATCACAGAAATGATCTTGAGGTCATTATAACATCCACTAATAAAAAGGACTTTTGTCCGTGAAAGTAAGAGTCAAGAAGTACATGAAGGCTCAGACAAGCCTGGAAACTATTCCTGCAGATCATTCTCGATCTCCTAGGTAGCCTCCTCAACTGGACGATGCCTCTAATGGACCTTAACAACACGAATGACTCTCGAACGCTACCACTGTACATCTCTTGCAATAATGGCAACTGGGTCCTCCACGAAGGTCAAGCGATAGTCTAACTCTACTGCATCATACTGTAGCACATGGGACTCATCAAGAACATACTAGTGCAACATTGATACATTAAAGACTGGGTGGATAGCTGAAAACATTGGAAGTATAACTAACTGATATGAAATCTCTCCAACTGTCCCAAGTCTGCCTGAATCACTCTCATCTTCTCCAAAGACTCCTAAATCAAGTCTGCGTTACGCGGTCTAGGCTTTTTTGACTTAAACCAACCAACTTGAGAGCGACAATGCCTACCATATAAGACCTCAAATGGGGCAATCTAGATGCTAGAATTGTAGCTCTTGTTGTACACAAACTCCACCGAAGGCAAGACCTGGACCCATTTACCACAAAACTCTAATACCTAAGCCCTCAACATATCCATAAGGACCTGGATAGTACGCTCTGATTGACCATCAGTCTGCTGGTGGAAATTTGTGCTAAGGTCAACACGAGTGCCAACTCATGCTGAAAAAGTCTCAAGAAGCTAGAAGTGAACTGAGCCCCCTAATATAAAATATTAGAGACCAACACACAGTAAAGGAAGACCACCTCATTAATGTAGATACAGGCTATCCTCTTGGCGCTGAATGAAGACTTAACAGGGAGGAAGTGTTCTGATATGGTCAAATGATCCACGATAACCCAAATACCATCAACACCTTAAGAAGTCTGAGGCAACCCTGACACAAAGTCCATAGTGATGCGATCCCACTTCCACTCTAGAATGGGTAATCTCTGGAACTCACCACTAGCTCTCAAATACTCAGTCTTCACCTACTGACAACTCAGACAACATGACACATAGTATGCAATATCTCTCCTCACGCCGGCCCACCAGTAATGTTGCCTAAATTAATGATAGATCTTCGCGGTGCCTGGATGAATAAAATATCTAGAATAATGGGTCTCGCAGAGTAAGAACTAGATCAAACCACAACCTCTCGGGATAAAAATACAACCTGCAAACCTCAAAACCTCATCTGAGTCTAAGGTAACCTGACCAGTATCACCCGTTAACACTCGATCTTGAAGTGACACCAAAGACTCATCCTCAGATCTAATCAAGAAGAGATGACTAATCTCCCACAAAGGCTAGAACACGCCTAAAATCCAAAACATCAACCCAAACCATCTGTTTAGCTAATGACTAATAGTTAAAAGCTTAAGGTCGCTCCATAGTTGATAAGAAGGCTAGAATACCTATACTCACTGACTTCTGTATCAAGGGATATGCTACCAGATTCACCTTGCCCAGGTGGTATAGAATAGAGAGGTCATAGTCCTTGAGAAGCTCAATCCAACAACGCTACCTCAAATTAGGATCCCCTGGCTCATGATATAATGAAGGCTCATATGATCAGTTTAGATCTCATAATGGACTCCATACATGTAGTGCCTCCATATCTTAAGCGCAAAAACTTTGGACGCCAACTCCAAGTCATGAGTGGGGTAGTAGCGCTCATGTAGCCTAAGTTGCCTCGACGCATAAGAAATAACTCGACCCTGGTGCATCAATACACAACCCCAACCAAACCTGGATGCGTCACAATTAATTGTGAAGCCCTTGCCCTCAATTGGAAGGTCCCATACGGGAGGAATAGCGAACAACTCTTTAAGCTTCCGAAAGCTCAACTCACACTCCTCAGACCACTCGAAAGGTATATAAAGATGAGTCAACCGGGTCAAAGGTGCTGCAATTGTTGAGAGTCCCTCCACAAACCGCCTGTAGTAGCCTACCAAATCCACTAGGCTCCAAACATCAAAAACCAATGTGGGCCTAGCCCAACAAAGAATAGCCTCAATCTTCACTGGATCTACCACGTGGCCCAAGAATTCTACAGACTCAAGCTAAAACTCAGAATTTGAGAACATGGTATAAAAACACTAATCTCTCAAAGTCTAAAGCATAATCCTCAGATGCTGCTCATCATCACTCCAACTCCATAAGTATACAGAATGTCATCTATGAACCCAATGATAAACAAGTCAAGATAGTGTATGAAAAAACTGTGTCATCAAGTCCATGAAGGCGGTAGGAGCATTTGTAAACCTAAAAGACATCACTAGAAACTCATAGTTGCCATATCTAGTCCTAAATGCGGTCTTAGGGATGTCTGCTGCCCTACTCCTAAGTTGATGGTAACCAGACCTCACATATATCTTTGAAAACACAGCGGCACCGTGAAGCTAGTCAAATAGATCATCAATTCAAGGCATGGGGTAGTGGTTCTTCACCGTCATCTTATTCAACATCCTATAGTCAATACACATGCACATCGTACCATCATTCTTCTTCACAAATACAATCGGAGTGCCCCAAGGCGACATACTAGGCCAAATGAATCTCTTACCCAAGAGATCCTAATGCTGAACACTAAGCTCCTTAAGCTCCGTTGGAGCCATCTGATATGGCGGAATAGTAATAGGCCGAGTGCCCGGCCTAAGCTCAATACAAAAATCAATATCACGCTCGGGGTAGGCCAAGTAGAATTGTAGGAAACACATCTATAATATCACGGACGACTAGATGGGCTCAACTGAAGGGACCTCTCTACTAACATCACACACATAGGACAAATAAGAAAAAAACTGCAAGCCACTAGCCTCTGAGCCTAAACAATAGAGATAACTCCAATCAGTGTGCTACTAATGGAGCCTTACCACACAACCGGTGGAATTCCAGGCATGGCTAAGGTAACAGGCTTGGAGAAAAAATCTAAAACCACGTGATAGAGAGATAACCAGTCCATGCCCAAAATAAAGCATATCTAACGACATAAGGTTAGGCAGGTGTCACACTACTAGATTGTAACTAAGGATTATCGAAACATCTAATCCACTACTAAAGACTCACACACGGGGGTAGACACACTCAACGGCCCTGCCATAGGCTCAGAGAGCATACCCAAACTAGAAGCATATTACACAAACACAAAGGCATATGTAGAACTAGGTTCAAATAAAGCCGAGACACGCTGATAACAAAAAAGTATCGTAAGTGTGATCACATCACCTCATGCCTCAACTGCCACCCTCGTTGGAGTACATAGAAATTACCCAGTCTGCCTCTACCCTAGCTATCAGTCCTAGAACCTGACCTGCCTCCTTCAGAACCACCCCGAACACCCTACTATCAATTGCGATGGTCCTGACCTTGACGTCGACTTCTAGCTGAAGGAGCTGCTAGTTGAGCTGACAGTGGAACTTGAGTGATCTATCTACGCAAAAGCTAATCTCTGGCCTAGTGAACTAACTCACCATAATAAAAACAACTCGAATCTGGTCTTCTCCTAGAAGACCGATCACCATGGCCGGAAGTACTATCCTGAGACCCATAACTCTAACTAAAGCCAACCTCACTCCGGATATATCGATTACCCTCTAAACTATGTTATGAGGACTGAACAGGCCAACTATGCTTACCTTGATGAAACCACTATCGAGCCCTATCATGTGAATCTCTGGGCGTTGAACAGGACCCACTATAGCTACCTCATATCTAGCTCTCTTGTCGCTGCCTCCTGGGCCTCACAAAAGAGCTTCTCAATTGTGTGGAATGATCAACAACATCTAGAAAGCAGTGACCCACTGAAACCATATATTGAGCCTCAATCTACAAGAACAGTCTCAACCAACGAACAAAGAACTGAACCCTCTCCTCCTTAGTAGGGAGAATCATAGTAGCACGATGGATGAGCTCATGAAATCCTTTAGGTGATCTCTAATGCTACGAGGGATAAATCTGGCCAAGAAGGCCTCAGAAAACTTTGTCCATGTGACAAGGGGAAACTAAATTGGCCTAGTCTCAATGAATGTATGCCACCACTATCTAGATAGCCCATCAATTTGATACGCAGACAAGTTAGCTCATCTCCACTCCATGAGACCCAAGGTATGTGGCACCTCTCAAGGCAAGTAGTCAGAAACTCGTAGGCATCATTACCCACAACCCCAGAAAACCTCAGAAAGTAAAGCCTCAAGAACAATCCAACCATTTTCTCCTCCACTAGCGGCATAGCCCTAGCCACAATCACGGAATGGGCACCCCCAGGTTGTACATGGGCTGCAGGTGCCTATACTACGGGCTGATCCTGCTGACCTGGTGCTGCTGTAGGTTTCAATGTTGGTGATGGTGCAGGTGCTGGGCTCTACTGCGTACCCCGAAGCATTGTTAAAAGCTTAGTAATGGCTGTCTGGAGCTCTGGAGCCATAGCTAGTCCAGATGGTGGCTGAGAAGGTCCCATCCCGACGGATTGCTCTTGAACATGGTCTATTGGACGATTTGCCACTGGTTTCTAACCTTGATCTCTAACTAGGGGTGGTGTTGTATGTCAACCTCTACCTCGCCTACCTCGCGGCACGTACGGTCTATCTTTTGAAAATCGTGAAACATTTGAGGTTTCCCGAAAGCAATACCACACCGACTACATGAAAATAATTCAAAAGAGATAAATTCCTAAAGACACATTGTAGCCTCCCAAAGATAGGATATGGACGTCTGCACCAATCAACAGGACTCTAGTAGGTATTAGCTCTATACAAGTGAGAGTGGTGAACCTAAAGATTTGATACCAACTCGTCACGTCCCAATTTTTCGAGTCATGATGGCACCTATTAAAACCCACACATAGGTAAGCCGACTCGTATCTAGAATAAGAAGTACTAAGTAAAAAGGTAGAACTAAACAAAAAATAATTCTAACAATAAGAAAACAAAAAATCAGAAAGCAAACCAAAAACTATATACAGAGGAAACCCTCCCTGAACCAGGAAATCACGAGTACAAAATTTTCTATTGAGGTAAATAAAAGTACCAAAAGTGGACAACAAAGAGCCATCTCAAAGGCAAAAGACAAGCTAACATAAGTACAAAAGGAGACAGGCTGATCCAGAAAGCCAAGTGCTCACCCTTGTCTCTGATATCCATAACTTTCAAAGGACAGCATGAACGATCACCATTGGTAGCTGGTACTAGTTCCTGCATCAGGAAAAGATGGAGAGTGTAGCATAAGTACCAAAACAAGGTACTCAATAGGCATCATAGGTCAACCGAGCAAGAAAGTTAAAGACAATTAAAAAATATAGAATGTAGACACAAACATAGGACAAAGTAGATACGAAAAAAAGGCATACGACAATACTGAAAGTAAATCAAAATATTGCTAAACTAAACCTAATTGGAACCCCATAAGCCTAGAAGGTTAAATTGTACGCAAGTTCAATATAAAACCTAAATGGACTCCCATAAGCCTGACAGATACACGGGATACCTAAGTCTACAAGACAAGTGAGTAATCCAAATCCAAGAGCCTGTCAACTCCCAGCCCAGCAAGCAAGAGTGACAATCAACCCAACCAGTCAACTCCCAGCCTAGGTAGTAAGAGGGACAATCAGCTCAACCAGTCAACTCCAATCCCAGCTAGGAAGAGTGACTATCAACCCAGACTACCCAACCATACAATCCACTCCTAGGGGTGTCAACCGCCTAGCTAGCAAGAGTGCCTCAGGAGTGTGTCAACTCCATAGAGGATCCAAGATATCCATGCTACCTAGCCAGCCAGCAACTTCCGAGGGCATCAGCCATCCAACTAGCAAGAGTGCCCTGGGGCGTATCGACTCTGAAAAGGATCTCAAATAGGCTCTAAGCCACTGTTGATCGATGCCCACCCTCAATGATATTATAAAAAGGCTCCAAACTGGAAGAACTCCAATCTCGAGAAAGCACACAATCTCTAATAACACATCGGAGCCATAGAAATAGGAAGAGGAGATAGAAAGGCTAACAAGTAGCGTAAATGCCTAAGCTAAGGCCGATACTATTAGACCCAAGACTACTTTCCAGTCTACAAGGACCTAGTCCATCCTAACGACGTCAGAGATATACCATAATAACAAGGTGCATAGGTCTACGGAAAAAAATAGTCTTTCCTTCACTAAGGTCCAAAACATGCTCCAAAAACAACTAACAAAACAAGTAAATCACATAACATGCTACAAAACACATACAACCCTCTATCATCGTGGTACTACCCTCAAAACAGTAGTAATCATCCTTAAATCATGATATCGAGACAGAACAAAAGGAATAACTAGGTACCCACCTCCAATTAACGCTCATCATCATTAACTTACATATTCATGCTCAATCTAATTAGATAGGAAGCCCTAGCTTAACTGTAGGACAACTGTAGGCCAATCGTGCGCGCACAAAATCTCAAGGCTAGACGTTTTGCCTTTTGAATGACCTCTTAACGCAGCCACAATATCAAAATAGGATCACAACGTCAATACAATCGCTTAGACACAGAATAACCTAAAATAAAGATGTACCAATTTTTAGTGTCAAATGGAAATCATGGAACCTACAACAGAATTTCTGAAATTTACTCTACCAAAAGGTCCTAATCTATGCCTTGAACTTCTCTCCCGAAAAAGGACATAGTTCGCGCCCAATACAGCAGAAACAACAACATATTATGAAAACAAAAATAAAAGGAAAGAGGTAGATGCTTTCGCGCCAAAATTATCTCAAACATAGTGTCACCAATGCAATCTAATCACTCCACCATGTAGCCCTGACAGTTAGAAGCATGTGGGACTTTGAATCACAAAAATCCAAGCTCGGATGAGGGAGAAATTGCCTCATGAAAATTGAGGGTGAAAGTAGAAGTTTCTGGGTTTAAATACCGAAAGTTGGTCGCTAAAACTTGAAAACATGGTCGTTAAAAGTCTGATATTTAGTCGCTAAAAGTCTGCACCATATATCAACACTTCAACTTATCTGATCAACTCTTATTTTTCCGACGGAGAGTCCGGGATTCGTTCGGAACCCTGTGCGCGAACAAAATTTGCTACCCCATCAAATTTGACATTAAGGACTCAACGGAAACATCAAAACTTCCATCTATGGTTTTTTTGATAAAAAGTGGGTTCCACACAAAATTTGCGTTTTAAGCCAAAATCCACGAGGGACCTTTGAATTAGCCCAGAAGCCTCGTGACCTATACAGAGGTCTTTGTAGACTAAACTAAATATTTCGAAGCTAACCGCGCTAACGAAATTCTTATCTGAGCATGTTTACCTAGAATATAGACTAAAGTCAAACTTAGGCTTCATCTTGAAAGTTAAAATGCCTAATCATACAGACTTGCACTAAAAACTTGGAAATCCATGCCAACCATGCTATTAGCCAAAAATGACCCTTTCCTAGCTGATGGAATCGTCAGAATTGTATTTTGAGGTCATTTTCCTGAACTTCTGATAAAAAATGATTCTTCAAGGTTCAAAAGATCCCAAAATACTAAAACTCCCATAAAAAAAAATCGAACGACCAGGGGACCGAACTGTCAGTCCTAAAAAGTCATAAATAACTTGGGGTTTCTACAGGAAAGCTTTAAAGGATGAACAAGATGCATAAACAAAAAAATAACCTGGAGGTCATTATAGAATCTCAGTTTGAATTCATTAGTGAATGTAAATATGAAGAATTAGTTGAAACAATAAGGACGTAAATCCAATGCAGTCTCAAAATTTTATAGAGTGTATGTAGACTTAACTACCTTCGTAGTAGAACGGTTATTTTCAGTAGTTAAACAACCCAAAAATTTCTAAGCTAAGGTCAAAACCATACTTTATTTGCATGTAAAATTGGATCGGGTGATTCTTAAAATGCTCATATGTGTAAATATCATTCTTTTTTTGTTCCGATGGATTTGGAGATAACTTAGGGTCACGAGAACCCCTTAGCATAAAGTTTAGTTTTGAAAGCATTATTACCTATTAACTTTTGACATATGATTTTACTTAGGTCAACTTCAAATAATCATATCTCCCTGCACATAGTAAAGCAGGTGGCCCATCACTAATCATATTGAAGGTCTTTGAGTTATTTTTCCAACACCACCAAGTTTGCCTTATTTTGATTTCGGAGTAAAAAGTTATGGCCATTTTACTAGAGACTGCAATATCAATGTTTTATGAGTCTGTGAATGACAGGTCCAAGTTGAACGACGACCCATCCCATCAAGTGATCGGAAAAATACTAGGAGTCAAATCAGGGAAGCCAATTCCTATGGATCTATTCTACGGGCCGTAAGCACTACTACTGGCCACCATTCAGACCCGTAAATAGACTTTTGAGCCTTAAAAATTCAATATAAATTCCACGGATGGGATCTACGGTCCGTATATCAAACAAAGAACCATAGATAGACCGATGAATGGTTTGTGTCAACTTTTAAAGAGGTGTAGTTCAATATTTTCCCACCCCTTCTAAACTTAAACAATGACCCTTTTTCACCTAATTAAGGTTCTAGACAGTGTTAAAACATTATTTTACTTTCTTTAACACTTCAAAGACATACAACAAGGATTCAAGTAGACAAAAATGAAGGTTTTCAAGCGTTCAAGAGATTTCATCAACTTCGCTAAGAAATTTATTCTTCCCAGGTATGTACAACCATCATAGTGCTGGACTTGTTCGTCCTCATGCCCTACATCTACTTTCAAATCATTAAAAGTGTAATCTAGGGTTCTATCCTTAGATTTTAGTATTCTTGAGATGAGTTGATTTTAAGTTCTTGAGTTCCTAATTCCTTTTGAAATTATATTCCTAATTATTGAGTTGTTATACGGTATGCATTAAGGTTCTCGAGTTGATTCGTTCATGTCTATATTTTAGCATGAACCCTACGAATTGAGTATTCTTGAGATGAGTAGTATTGTTGAATTCTGAATTGCTATTCCTAATTTTTGAGATTCTAAACATTATGTTTTGAGATACTTTAGTTGATTGTTCATATCTATTTTCATCATGAACCCTATTATTTTAGAATTAATTGAGTTATTGTTAAAATGTTTTTTATCCGAACAATTATCTTAAATTAATTTTCTGAGAAAGTAAAGAGGAGTTTTGATGAAGGTTAAATACACATTTTGAGTAAAGTTTAAGAGAACTATTGATCCCCAAATTTATAATTTTTACATTAAGAAAGGAGAAATTTTGATTTCTAAATGAGTAATGAGTTCGCAGTTATTTGAGAGTAATTACCTCTTTTTTGAGGATATTTTGAGAAATTACCTCAAATTGAGAAAGTGTCTGTTTTATACATTTCAGCAGGAGTATATACTTATAGGGAGTAGTATAGAGAACCGATATGGGGATGAGTTAAGACAACTCACATTCCTCATAAACCATGTAGCCAACATGGGTAAAGCATCATACATTAAAGATGAGTCCTTATTTCTTTCGAACATAGCTTTAGTGGATCTACTTAGTTGAGGTGTTCTATACCTCGCCAAGGTATAAGACTATTTTGGCACTGTAGGTGAGACATTGTATCATCACATACCTCATAGTGATTGTTGTCGATTAGAGAATCTCCTCAATAAGAGTAACGAATAGCTTATTCTATTTTTGAACTAAGACTCGAACCATCCTTCGTTGTGAGTAGGATTTTACGGAGGAATTTAAAATTTTCTTAAGTATTAAGATCACTAGATGTAGCACATTGAGTTTCAAAAAGAACTAAAGAGAGTTGATTCAAGTCATTCCTAAGTTCTTTTAAGTTTTGGGTCAACTTCAAACTACCATAACTTTTAGCACAAGATGAGTTAGGAGACCCATAAGATATCAAATGAAAGGTCTTGGAATTCTCTTTCCAACACTGTCGAGTATGCTAATTTTTGAGCTCGTATGAGGGAGATATGACCGTTTGAAGTCGAGCTGTCTAATTAAGGAAAGTTACCTAAAAATATGAAAGGTATTTTGGTCTTTTCCTTACCCAATCACCTTAAAACGAATTTTAGTAATATTTTTGGGACAAATATGATTTGGGTCAGTTTTCATGAATCCAAATACGCTTAGGGTTTTAGAATAGAGTTCATTCAAGTCATTTCTAAGTTATAAGTGATGAGTTTATTTATGAGTCAAAAAAGGAATAATAATATTGTAGAGAGTTCTCGATAGAAGAAAAATGAATAGTTACTAGTCTGCATGAGATATAGTATACTTTTAAGAAGAATAGAGTTGATGTCGATGTGCCATCGTGTTAGAGGAGACTAAATACATGTGTTGAATAAGAGAGCAAAGTATTCATGAAGATATAGATCTAAGCTAGACTGATGATTTGTTTGACAGGGTCATGATGTTTAGAAGGTTATAGAACTGATTAAGTAATGAGGTATAATAAGTGAGCAAATAGTACTTAAGTTGTGAAAAGGGAATGTAGACCAGTTTAGAGATGATGGAATAGGTCCATAGCCTTCAAGTGTCAGCTTTAGACCTAAGCGGGAGATGATAAGATGAGAAATCAAGTCAAGTTTTGAGAATAAGATAGTAATGAGCTCAAAAGAGTATGAGAGATAGTTTTTCAGAGGTCCTTTTAGTAGTGGAGTGATGTTAGAACGAGAAGGTTAATGTTCTTATCGTGATAATGATGGTGTGATAATTCTATCTAAGGTTATAAATAAGTAGGAAGAGCAGTATGAGGTTTTACTATGAGAAATAACTAAATGAGATCCCTTAGTTGGTTCCGAATAGTAATGCAGGCAATTCTAGTTGGTATTGCAGAGATAATAAGAGTAACCCCATTCCATACCCAGTCCAGCCGTCATTTGAAGATGAATGATCCCAAGGGGTGATATTGTAACACCCCAGAAATTTTTCGAACTAAGATTGAACCATCCTTCATTTTGAGTAGAATTTTATGGAGGAATTTAAAATTTTCTTAATTATTAAGATCACTAGATGTAGCACATTGAGTTTCAAAAAGAACTAAAGAGAGTTCATTCAAGTCATTCCTAAGTTCTTCTATGTTTTTGGTCAACTTCAAACGACCATAACTTTTAGTACATGATGAGTTAGCAGATCCATAAGATATCAAATGAAAGATCTTGGAATCCTCTTTCCAACGCCACCTAGTTTGCTAATTTTTGATCTTGTATGAGGGAGAAATGCCCGTTTGAAGTCGGGCTGTCCAATTAAGGAAAGTTACCCGAAAATATAAAGGGTATTTTTGTCTTTTCCTTAACCAATAACCTTAAAACGAATTTTAGTAATATTTTTGGGACAAATCTTATTTGGGTCAATTTTCATAAATCCAAATACACTTAGGGTTTTAGAAGAGAGTTCATTCATGTAATTCCTAAGTTCTTTTATCTTTCGGGTTAACTTCAAACGACCATAACATTCAGCACAGGATGAGTTAGGAGACTCATAAGATATCAAATGAAAGGTCTTGGAATCCTCTTTACAACGCTGCAGAGTTTGTTAATTTTCCAGACCGTATGAGGGAGATATGCCCATTTGAAGTCAGACTGTCCAATAAAGAAAAGTTACCCAAAAATATGAGGGGTATTTTGGTCTTTTCCTTACCCAATCAGATTTAAGTGTTTTTGCTAAGGTTTTAGGAGTCTAAACTATTTGAAATCAGTTTTAGTTATTCCTAAAATACGCTTAGGGTATTTAGAGGAGTTCAAGAAGAGAAAAGAAGAGAAAAGAGGGAAGGTTCAAGGCGTTCGTCAAGATTCTTGCGATTCTTCGAGGGATTTCGCCAAGGATTTTATCCTAAGAGATATGTAAGCTTCCATAGTGTTGGGTTTGTTCGCCAACACGTCAATTATAAGTTTCTTTTATGAATTTCATCCATGACATTGAGTATATTGATAATCTTGTTGAGTTATTGAAGTTTTGTGGTTCGTTTTTTATAATGAAGTTCTTGTTGAGTTCTTGAGGTGAGAATTGCGAATGACTGTTGTTCTTGGTGGGTTTTTGGTGTAGAATTCACTGTGATTAGGTTGGGTTTAAGGATCCAAAAGAGTTTGGAACAGATCATTCGAGTTTAGACAAGGTAGGGCTGAAAAAAATTGAAGAAAAATTCGTCGGATTTGTCTGGAACATGGCTGGGGCGGCGCGCCCCTGTTGCACCCGAGGGGCTGGCCCCCTGCGCCAGCAGTGCACCCCAGACCAGCCTCAGTTAACTGAGGGCTGGCGCGGTGCGCCAGTGCTGCGACACTGCTGCGCCAGGGACTTCAGGTCCTTTCCCCTACGTTCTTCATTCCGTATTCAATCTTTCAAAACATGTCTTCGCTCTCTTAGTAATTTTTACTATCCAACTTACATCCAATCATCAATAAATCCTAATATCAAGTCACAATCCTTGAATTCATATTTCAAATTCAAGGAAGAGTTAAGAGTAGAGTTCAAGAAAGTCTTTTAGTTAAATTGTGAATCCTTCGAGATCAACTATCGATTTGAGTTCTTTAAAAGGGTTCCTTCAATCCCTATTGATTCTAAACTACTTCTAAACATCAATAAATCATACATAACATGACTCATAACATTGAATTCATAATTTAAATTCAAGGTAGAGTTAAGATTTAAGTCTTGAGAGTTCATTTGAGTTATTTTGAGAAAGTGCCTTTGAGTCTTTTCGAGAAGTCTTCTACAATTAATTATAAATAGTTTCAAGACTTGATTAAGTGAGTATGAGAAGGAGGATAATGTATTCATGAGTCAACATTATCATTGAGATCCTTGAGTAAAGTCGTTCATGCCTAAAATTTCACGTGAACTCCATAAATTGATTTTCTTTGAGAGTAGTAATATCTTCAAGTTCTAAATCTTGAGTATTGAGTTCCTAATCATTTTGGGATTATATTCCTAATCATGGGACTACTATAAGTTATCCATAAAGGTCCTTTAGTTGAGTAGTTCATGCCTATAATTCCGCATGAAACCTATGAGTCGAGCAGTCTTGAGATGAGAAGTATCATTGAGTCTTTGAGTTGAGTAGCTCATGCCCATAAATTCCGCATGAACCCTCCGAGTCGAGCATTCTTGAGATGAGTAGTATCATTGACTCCTTGAGTTCTTGAGTTCTTGAGTCCCAACTATTGAGTTCTATGTATGGTTATTGAAAACCTTGAATTGAGTCGTTCACGTCTATAATTCGGTAGAACCCCATTTTAAGAAGTCTTTTTTTAACAAATTGTTCTAAAACTTGTTTTAAAGACTTGAGCACTGAGTTGAGGAAGATTAGAAATGAGTTCATTTTCTTTAAAATGATATATGGGAACTAAGAATTCTCAAGAGTAAATGTTTTTACATTTAAGATGAGAGGAAACTGAGATTTCCATGAGTTTTGAGAAGTTTCAGTACCATCTCTTTTAAGAGAAATATTTTTGAGTAATAATCTCAAAATACAGAAAGAGTTATGTGTTTAAACATATGAGCTAGTTATATTTTGGGAGTAGTATTGAGCACCGATATAGGGAAGAGTTCAGACAACTCACAACCCCCATAAACCATGTAGCCAACGTAGGTAGAAAGGGTCATACTTTTTAGATGATTCCTCATTGATTTTTAGTATAGACTAGTGGATCCACTTAGTAGTAGGTTCTATACCCTTGCAAAGTATAGGACAGTTCTGGCAGCATGGGCTAGACGTTGTATCATCATATAGCTCATAGTAATGGTTGTCGGTTATAGAATCTCCCACAGAGTTACTTTGTATTTTTATATAAAAATAGAGTTATTGTTGTATTTTCATACAATTGAGTTATTATTGTATTTTTGCATACAACTGAGTTATTGTCTATTGTTTTAAAAAGCTTTCCAGATATTGCATCTTTTATTATTGCTAAGTATCTTGAGTTTGAGTTGCGTATCTTGAGTCATAATTGAGTACCATATTATTGAGCTAAGCCCTATTTCTCTGAGTTGAGTTTAACTATGTTTCACTGAGTTTAGTATCTTACTTATGAGTTGAGCCCTATTTTCTCTGAGTTGAGTTGAACTATGTGTCATTGAGTTGAGTTGAGTTCAGTGGAGTTGAGAAGAGGTAAGTATGTTTCTTTTACATCAGTTCAAGTTTATGTTTATGCTTTAGAATTACCCTTACATGCTTTTACATTGCATGTGATGAGCCATTTAGCCTAAATCGTTTCATGATGCAGATACAGGTATTCAGGATCATTAAAAGGCATTACGTTGACGTCATGTGATATTCCAGTCAGCTTTTGTGAGCCATCTTATATTCCTGAGGACTTCACCTTTATCATACAATTAATATTTTTGAGATGTTGTGGGTCTTGTCCCGATATCCTTCTGTAATAGTAGAGGCTTCATAGATGGACAAAGTGAGGAGTTTCTGTATTTACTTTTATTTTGAGTATTTACTTTTATTTTGAGTATTGTATTGACTTTTAAAAAGGTTGAGTATTTGAGTTCAATGAAATTTAATTTAGTTTTAAGCTTTTGTATGCTTGAGTTAGTCTTTCACTTGTAGACAGCCAGGATGAGGGTTCGCTTGGAGACCAGCAATGATTCTCGAGTGCCGGCCACGTCCAGGGTGTAGGCTCGGGTCGTGACAACATCCTTTAGTTAGAATTTTTTATTAAAGAAGCTTTAAATATTTCATCTCTTATTATTGCATTGTTTTAAATTGAGTTGAGGTGAGTATTCTTCCAGCCTTATCAATTCATTTATTTATTCAATCAACTTTATGACATACTCGTACATTCAATATACTAATTTCATTCAACTTACATCTTTTGTGATGTAGATACAAGTTATTAAGATCATCAACACGCGCTTCGTTGAGATCACTCTGAAAACTGCAGTTAGCTTTTGGTCAGCGTCCTTGCATACCGAAGGACTCCACTTTTATTTTTAGTTTAGTCATTTTACGGTGTTGTGGGTCTTGTCCAGACATCCATGTTGAAATCTAGCATCTTCATAGATAGATTCAGTTGATAAGTCTCTCAGAACTTTCTTTTTCTTTAAGATGTTTTGCAAACTATTAGTATTGCATTGAGTATTATTAAGAAAATATGAGATAAGAATTTTACAATTTTAATGTTTTACTTCTGTTTTAAGTCTTTTAATGCTTGAGTCAGTCTTCCGCTAAGTAGTCAGCCAGGCGAGGGGTTCTCTTTGGGACCAGCAACAATTCTCGAGTGCTGGCCACGTCCAAGGTGTAGGCTCGGGGCATGGAAAACTTGGTATCAGAGCCCATATTACAAATTTCCTAGTGCGTATATGAAGTCGTGTCAAGTAGGGTCTTAATTATTTTTTTGAGGGCCTAAATTCTATAAATGAGGGACTGCAGACATTTAAGAAAATTTTACGTTCTTTCATACTCTAAATCATGCAATAGATACATGTCATCAGGAACTTATTCAAACTCATGTGTTTACTAGATCCATTCGACTACCCCTAATATCAAGGTAGTTGAAAATCAAAGACTAGATCCTTATTGATGAGTTACTCTCAGCAAAAGTCTTGAGAAAGTCATGAGACTACAGAAGGGCTTGACATAAGCCTATGAGTGAGCTTAAGAGTTTCGATTCGAAATAATGCACTCTTATTCATATGAATCGTGCGTTGGAGATAAAAGCGAGATGTACTCCTAGACTATCATCTCTTAGCCTTCTTTCAGGAGATACGTTTTAAGAGGGGAGTTTATTTTAGAATTCTTGGGGTAGTATTTTCACCCAGAAGCTAGTGTGATTTAAGGTATTATGGGCCAATAGTAATTTAAATATGGGAGACAGTGATGAGGTAAATTATGTTGTTGTAGTCATGCACCCAGTAGGTTATTAATGAGGAATTTCCCCTTATAAGTAGACTAAGAAATGATGAGTTTGTGTACATTCATGATAGAAGGTAGAGTAGGAGTTACTAGTCAGGATGAGTTAGAATATACTTTCACCAGATATGAGTTTATGATGAGGTTCAATGCATTAGTATCGATCAAGTATATGTGTTGCATAGAAGAGGTGAGTATTTGAGATGCGATAGATCTAGCTAGACTTATGATATTTTTAAAGGAGAGTCCCATGGTATTCAGAGGATTATCAAACTAATTAAGTAATGATGTATAGTAAATAGGTAAATATTACTTATGTTGTGAAAGTAAATGTAACGGTAATATGTAAATATGTAGACTGATAGATAAAGATTTACTACTTGTCATGAGACCTTAGTGGGTGAGTGTTTCTTAATCTTAGCTAGTAGTTGTAAGTTAGTGTAGTGAATGAGAAATTATATTGATATTTGTCTTTAGTAATAGAGACTAAACTTTAATTTGAGATGAGTATCGTTATCAAAAAGATGGCAACTTGAGGATGATGATGTTAGTTTGAGATCTGATCTAGTATGTTTGACATGAATTATGTGAGAAATTAAGGTGTTACATTTAACAAATTTGAGTGGTACAAGTATGGTATTAGTGATTCTAGTGATAGTAGTTAAGTTGTGATAGAAGGAGAAGGTTAATATTTTTTACTCTGGTAGTGGTGGTGTTCTTATTCTATCTACGGTTATAAATGTGGAGGATCAAGAGGATGAGGTTTTACTATGAGTCATAGTTAAATGAGAGCAATTAGTTGGTTCCTGTTAGTAATGCGTGAAATTTCAGTTGGTAGATATGATGAGAGAATGAGAAATTCTTAGAAGGATTGGTTAGTAGGAGTCCATAGAGTGGTTATAGTACTACGCTAGAATGTGGTGTTGTTAACATGTAAACAAATACATGACACATTAGGTGTTTTTTGATATGCACTCAAGGTCAGTTGAATGCGGTTATAAGGAGAAGTATTCTTGGGATGAGATTCTCTATAGAGATATAAAACTTGAATCTTGTGGTTTAGATAAGTATAACCATCTCATGTTTAGCACCTTGTGAATTAGAGATTAGGCTCGGACACAGTAAGAGCAAGCAATTTGACTTAGAAGTTTGTAAGAGTAGTCATACATTCTAATGAGAGCTTGGAGTTGAAACTAATGAAGTATAGTAATCAGAAAGGAGACTATACTTAGACCATCTCCAACTCAACACCAAATTTTAAACCAAATCCTTGTTTGGTGTAAAATTTGGTGTTTTGGAGCTCCAACCCAACACCAAATTTTACACCATTTTGGTGTGTGAATAGTGTTACACCAAATTTGGTCTAACAATATTCATCACACCAATTAATTCTACTATAAATTATAATTGGATATAACTACAATTAACCTTCACAAAAATTAAAAATGCAAACATATAAATTATTAAAAATAATACAAAGTACTTAAAAATAACCGAAAATAATAAACATTCAACAAAGTAGTAATTGACATACATTATCCATTAAACAAGAATCATGTCGAAAAGATGTTTAACGTGCATTTGGAGTTTTGCAATCTCGTTTTGCAATTATCGCAGGCCCATCACGTTTTTGGAGAAAAGAAGTGCTACATGATATATTAACTTCATGTATTATAATGCACAACATGATAATTTAGGATGAATGTGATCTTATTACACCAATTCAAGATGCGTTGGAAGGTCCAACTCCGACTGTAGAAATTGCAATACATGAAAATTATCTATTTCAACAATTTCTAGCTCGACATAAAAAAATAAAGGACAAAGAATCTCATTTTGAGCTACGTAATCCATTAATAGAGCATTTATGGGAGCACCGTAGTGATCTTGAAAGTTGAATATTTATGTAGAATTTAAAATAATTTTTTTCAATTATGTAATGTTTATTTAATTATATTTCATTAATGATTTCACTTTTATTTGTAATATCCATTATTATGTATAATGTATAATATTTTCTAGCAATTTATATTATATAAAGAATTATGGTATATTCTAGTTATTGTTGTTGTATTGGAGTACTACTCTTCAATCTTGAATTGTTGGAGTACGTCTCTTCGATCTTTCAATTGTTGGAGTACTTCTCTTTAATCTTCAATTATTGGAGTACTTCTCTTCAATTCTCATTTATATTTTTTCTTGTATATATTGGAGCACCTTCTCTCCAACTTCCAAGTATTGGAGCACTTTTTCTGCAACTCACGGTATTTTTTTCTTGGTTGTGTTGGAACACTTCTCTCTAACTTCCAAGTGTTGGAGCACATTCTCTCCAACTCACGATATTTTTTCTCTTGGTTGTGTTGGAGCACTTCTCTCCAACTTCCAAAGTTGAGCCCTTCCAACCAACGCCTTTTCTTTTTTGGTTTTTTCCGATATTTTTTCTCTTGGTTGTGTTGGAGCACTTCTCTCCAACTTCCAAGGTTGATGCCCTTCCCACCAACACCTTTTTTTGTTTTGTTTGGTGTTGGAGCACTCTCTCTCCAACTCTCATTGATGCCCTTCCCATCAACCCCTTTTATTTTTGTATTTTTAAAAAAAATATTAATTTTGGTGTTGGAGCACTCTCTCTCTCCAACTCTCGTTGATGCCCTTCCCATCAACTCATTTTTTATTTTATTTTACTTTCTCTAACTTTTAATTTGGAAAAGAGTTTCTTCCTCTTGTGCTTAACTGCACTTCTTTAAATCTGTAATATTTTTTTAAGTCTTTTCTTTTGCGACGTTTTTCATGCATATATCATTCGCCCGATGATTTTCGACATAATCTTTGGCCAGACGGGCGGCATATATTTGTCATAGCCGCCCGCCGATAGCGGAATTTCTTTGATCTTCTATCAGGATCATAAAAACTCTGATACCAATTTGAAGGAAAATATTTTATTTATTGACTCAAATTTTTTTTTCTATATTTTCTGTATATTTCAGTGTATTTATATCTACTGAAAATAACTAGTAATATCCCTATTTATAAAAGTAGGAAATCAAATTAAACTAGGACTAGGAACCACTATAGCTATTGTAACACCCCAGAATTTTTTTGAGCTAACACTCGAACCATCTTTCGTTGTGTGTAGGATTTTACCAAGGAATTTAAAATTTCTTAAGTGTTAAGGTCACTAGATGTATCACCTTGAGTTCCAAAAAGAACTAAATTGGAAATAGCAAAATCTGAAATTTTGCAAGGTATGCTTAAGTTATGAGTTTTGGGTCAACTTCAAATGATCATAAGTCTCAGTACAGGATGAGTTAGGTGGACTACAACATATCTAATGAAAGGTATTTGAATTATCTTTCCAACGCCACCGAGTTTGCTAAATTTAGAGTTCGGATGAGTGAGTTATGCCCTTTTGAAGTCAGGCTGTCCGGTTAAGGAAAGTTACCCGAAAATAGTAAGGGGTACTTTGGTCTTTTCCTTACCCAATCAGATTTAATTCGTTTTTAGTAAGGTTTTAAGGGTCTAATCCTATTAGGTTCAGTTTTATAATCCTAATATACGCCTAGGGTTTTAGTTGAGAGTTCAAGAAGAAAAAAGAAGAGAAAAGAGGAGAGGATCAAAGCGTTCGTCGAGGTTCTTGAGTTTTGTTGCGGATTTTCGCCATGGGTTTAATCCCTAAGAGGTATGTAAGCTTCCATAGTGTTGGGTTCGTTCACCCACATGCCAATCATGATTTATTCAGCGTAATTTCGTTCTTGAAATTTAAGGATTTAAGTTGTTGATGAGTTCTTGATAAGTGTTCTTG
>JAJONR010001436.1:0-60246 GCA_029582245.1 Solanum etuberosum | reverse complement strand
GAACGACGCCTCGAGGTTGGGGGGTAGGGCGGAGGGGCCTCGGGGCACAACGCCTTGAGTCTGGGGTGTGGGGCGGGGGGTCTCAGGGCATGACGGCTCAATACCGGGGGGCGGGGGTCGAGAGACCTCATGGCACGACGCCTCGAGGCCGGGGGCGGGGGCGGGGGCGGAGTGACCTTATTGCATGATGCCTCACGGCAGAGGGGTTGCGCGCCTCAGGGCTTGCGGCCATGAGGCAGACGGGGAGCACGCCTCGGTGTTGGTGGCCTCGAGGAGGAGAGAGCGTGCGCCTCAGGGCTGGGGGCCTCGAGGAGGAAGGGGCGTGCCTCTCGGGGGCTGGCGGGCTCGAGGTAGAGTGGGTCACGCGCCTTGATGTAGGTGGTCTCGAGGCGGGGGGGAGGGGGGGTGGGTCCTCGGGGCAAGCGGCCTCGAGGCGGGGATGGATGCGCCTAAAGGAAGGCGGCCTGGAGGCTATGGGGAGAGGGTGGGGGTCCTCGGGGCAGGCTGCCTCGAGGCGTGGGGGTTGGGGTCCTCGGGGAAGGCGGCTTTGATGCGGGGGGGAGGGGGTCCTCGGGGAAGGCATCCTCGAGGTGGGGGGATGGGGTGGGGTCCTCGGGGAAGGCGGCCTCGAGTTGGGGAGGGGGCGGGTCCTTTTTCTGATTATTAAAAATTTCATTTAGTAATTAAAATATATTAATTCCTCTGAGATAATAAAAGATTTTTCTTCATGAAGCTTTAAAAATATCAAACTTCCAACATCTGACATAAGATTTTCATGCTATATTTTTTGAATAGTTATATTCTTATGTCAAATTTACATACAAAAGGACTTAACTTTGAACTTAGCGATTGATATATGCACGCTCCACTATGATATATTTACATATAACAATTAACTTTTCTAATGTCAATTAAGGGACTAATGTGCAACGCACGTTCCGAGGACAAGTTACACAAAAAAGGAAATGCTAATTGTTGGTCAAATTGTTGAGGAGGTTATAACCCCACAAACATACTTGTATGAATATCTGGTTAAACAAATAGGGAGGTTTATAACCCCGCAAAATGAAAAATATAGATACAATCAGTGTAAGAAGGGAAAAAAACTATTAACGAAATGGAAAAATATTTGAAAGCCAACATGTGAATGGATAATTTTGACTTGAGATTGACATGCAAGTTAGCGTCACTTCAATTCATGGTTAGAAAAAACCGAATGTGGTGTAATAATGCTTTTATAATTGGACAAGATTATGCATTAAATTTTTAAAGACTTATTAGCAATTGATCTTCCACACATTTTACTGTATAATTACTAGCTCGGATGTTCAGTCTTTTAGCGATAAACTCTATCACTTATTCTCCTGAAAATAAGAAGCGAAGAGGCACAAGACATGCACTAAATGAATTGCTGGAATTAGGGAGCCAAACAAGGACAGAGCCAAACATTTTTTCATGTTGCGAAGAAGATTTAATTAGTAAATAATTTTTTTAATAAGTTATGAATAATTTTTTTATGGGTAAAAAGTTACTATTGATGATTTTCTCAAATTGATTTAAAGGTGTATGTCAAAGCGTGAAAATAATGACGAAGAAAGCATGAAAGAATAAGGAGCGTGAAAATAATGACGAAGAAAGCATGAAAGAATAAGGAGCGTGAAAGAATCCTTTTTTTATTCTTGGTAAATCAAGTAAAAGTTCTAATCAAACTTGTATAATTAATTGAGAGTCTAAGTTACCATATAATACTCTTTTTATTTAATGTAAATATTAACAATACGTGAATATATTAAGAGGAAAAAATAAATATTTCTAAAAATAAGGTGATCCTGTAATTTTCTTATCCACCGTCAGTGGATAGTAGTTAATCTCTACGCATTTGTCTATTTGTTAAATTTTATACAAGTTTAAATAACTAATATAGTAATTCTAATACAAGAAAAAAGAATTTAGATAATTGCAGTGTACGGGGATTGAGGAGTTTGGATCCTAGATTTTTCTCGTCAATTGATTTTAGCAATGGGGTCGTTTCAGGTAAAGGTAAGTTTCAAATTTGTTTGATGAACTATCAATTTAGATTCGTTTTAACCCCAATCAGAAATTTCTTACCCATTTTATGAACCATTTTAACTTTTACTCCGTACATATAACAGTGATGTCTGCATTCGCAAAATAAATACTACTTATTTGAAGTCGTTTCAAGATGGCTGATGGAATGGATATTCAAACACTTGTTATTGACTGTGGAAGTGGAATGACCAACGTTTGTTAGAAATAAACTGCTTGCAATTTCAGTTCTATGCTTGGTGTTAACTCTGTCCTTTATTTGTTCAGACTGGATTTTTGCAGCTAATTTTCAGCATTTTGTTGTCTTTTAAATGTGCTATTTATGCTTGGTGGTGACTTCTACTGGAAATATGAAAATCTATCTCACCTCGAGCTTGAAAGGAGAATGAAATTTTTTGCACAGACTGAACTGATCTTATGAAGATTTTTCCAATTTGAATCCGTGTTTGTACCAGTGATACTTGAAAAATTAACATTTGAAGTCCTTACAAGATGGATGATGGGATGGATATTCGAACACTTGTTATTGACAATGGAACTGAAATGATCAAGGTTAGTTCGTAAAGTTTCTTACAATTTCAGCGCTATGCTTGGTGTTAACTATATAAATTGTTCCTTTGATTCTTTAGGCTGGCTTCGTTGGGGAAGATTCTACAAGGGCTGTTATCAAAAGTATTGTTGGTCATCCTCGTCATCGTGGCATCACGTTGGAAAGGGGAGAAAGAGATGCCTATGTTGGTGATGAACCTCTGGCTAAAAGAGGTAGTTTGGTTTTGAAATATCCCGTTGAACAGGGCATTGTAAGAAACTGGGATGATATGGAAAAGCTCTAGCATCACACATTTTACAATGAACTTCATGTCGCTCCTGAGGAGCATCATGTTCTTCTGACAGAGGCACCATTTAACACCAAGATAAACCGAGAAAGAATGACTCGAATCATGTTTAGGACATTCAATGTTCCAGCCATGTATGTTGCAAGCCAGGCCGTTCTTTCTCTGTTAACTAATGGTTATACAACTGGTAAAATAGCAGATTTTAATGCCAATATAGACTGGTTCTCTATTGTTTTATTCAATCACACTAATTTCGTTTGTTGTTTATTCAACAAGGTATTGTGCTTGATTCTAGTTATTGTGTGACACACGCTGTCCCTGTCCATGAAGGACATGTGCTTCCCCATGCTATCTCACGGTTAGATCTTGGTGGTCTTGATCTTACACACCATCTCGCCAAGTTTCTCATGGATGGTCTTTATGTATTTAATGGTTGGGAAAGAGATGTAGATATATTTCGTGATATGAAGGAGACAATTGCTTATGTTGCACTGGATTATAAACAAGAGATTGAAAAGGAAAAAAATTTCTCAAAATCAATTGAGGAGAGCTATAAGCTTCCTGATGGAGAATTAGTTAATATTGGTGCTGAGACATTCCGCTACCCTGAAGTCCTCTTTCAACCATCATTGGTTGAAATGGAAGCGACAAGAATTCATTACAAAGCCTACAACTCAATCATGGGATGCGATGATGATATTAGGAAATATTTATTTGCAAACATTGTGCTTAGTGGTGGCTCAACTATGTTCCCTGGCATAACAGAACGTATGAGCAAGGAAATCACTGCCCTTGCTCCAAGCTACACGAGAATTAAGGTGATTGCACCACCTGAGAGGAAGTATAGCTCCTGGATAGGAGGATCAGTTCTAGCCTCCGTCAGTACTTTCCAAAAAGATAGTTTCTTTTTTCTTTATTTTACTAATCGATCATTCATTCAATCAACTACGTCTCATTCCCAACTTCTACTCGGTTTGATGATGTGTATAGTGAAGGCCGAGTATAATGAAATGGGTCCTTCAATTATCAACAGGGTGTGCTTTTAAGAGTGGTTTGATAACTTAAAACCTGTCTAGTTAATTCCAGGAAATGAATACTATTTCAGCAGAGATATATTTCTTTGTTTGATGTGATATTCAACGTCGAGAGCAGTATGATATTCTAAACTTTTAGCTGCTCTGTATCAACATGTTGATTTAACTTTTCTCGGGTTTAATATATTTCAAGTGATTTGGTTAGTATGCCATGAAAATGGTAGATCCTTTGCGGCTTATATCTGTTTCGTTTCCTAATTCAGCAAAATATTGGAAGGGGCATGATTTATTGGCCCCTGACCTTTCGGGGAACATACAATCTGGTTTTTTCAACAATTAATTGTGAAGAAATTGAAACATCTGCGATCTATTTCCCTTGCTTCTAATATGCTTTAAGGAAGTTTCTTAAAGGTTTACTTGTCTCAGGAAACCAACTCTCAAGCCTACACGTCGAGTTGTAAGTTGCATCATCTTCAAGTTCTTTTGATCTTCATTTTAACAACAGTTTTGGAGGTGTGATTCCAGAGTACCTGTAGTAATGAATTTGGTAATGAAGAATTTGGTGGTCTTCATCTTACTGAGTATCTTGCTCTGAGCCACACGAAGATCAAGGTGTTTGTACCACCTGAGAGGAAGTACATCACCTGGATAGGAGGATCAGTTCTCACTTCACTCAGTACTTTCTAGGAAGTTAGTTTATTTTTGCTTTATTTGACGGATCAATGAATCAACCGATTAAGTCTATAGTTTCAAATAATTGGTTCTAACTATGATTGTCTTCTTGTGAATTCTTAATGAACTGCTAATATATTCGTCACGTGCAGATGTGTATGAAAAGTAGGGAATGTGAGAACTTAAAATCCTCTGTAGTTAAATCCCTTCAAACGAATGCTTCATTTAAGTTACAGTGATCTACCTGTTCCTTTTTGTGAAGTGATGCTCAATCCCATGAGTAGTCTGTTGCTATTCTTTCTTGGCGGGCTTTTTCCATTTCTTTGTAATTTAGCTAGTAAGCAGGAAACTGGTGGATCGTGTGTTACTAACTGCCTATATTGCATTGGGTTGAGAACAGTTGGTTATATAAGCAGACTTTTCAGAAGTATTAATAAGTGGTTGTGAAATTTTAAAACTGTATATTTATGTTTTCATGCTTTTCTACTTGTGTTAGGATTGGACTTACTTAGCTTTGACGATCCTCTGCTCATTTATGTTAACTGGTTTGCAAGCAGAGATTTTTTTTCACACCTTTCTATTGTTTTAGGTGATAACGAAAGAAAAGGTACAGTAGTACTTTATTTGTTGTTAGTTCACTACATTATTTACGATTACAGTACACAGTGAAAGCAATTACCAGGGGTACTGTAAAGCATAAGCTCCAGTTTATCATTGGAAGCTAAAATTAAGTTTATTGTGTTTTGCCAAAGCATCAACCACATCATTGCGTTCCCGATACACGTGAAGTAATGTTGAATCGTTACTTGGTGATTTTGTATACCAGCATCAAACACATCGTTGCCTTCCCATGGGATGAAGACACTCTTATCTTTGATAATGACAATTGACTAGTCTCTAAATGCAGGTTTTCGAGGCAATCACTAATGAATCAATCAACCAACCACAACTACAGCTAGCAAAATCAAGGTGATGATCTTCTAGCGAAGGAGGGTGATAGGACTAAGTTTTTCAAAGACATAGAATTTTGACAGTTAGCAGTTTGAGTAGACATATTAAGAACTATTTTTGTTAGGCATGATGTGGTAGAAACAATTACTGAACTACCAATGACAAATGCTCTATCTACTCTGTAATTTTGCGCAAAATATATGACATTATTATCCAATTCAACAAAAAGAAGGGCGTGGAGGAAGGACGATAACTACTTTCACACCGCCAACATTCAACCATCATTTCAGAACTTTACAATCCTTAGCTGCTTTTTAATAAAGAAATGAAATTTGAATAGATGTATCCATAATGAAAATATGGAAAAAAGCTTAGCACAATGTGTTAGTTCCGACAAAACTTTGATAATTTGAAGTTTATCAGTTCAAACTCTAAAAAAAAATTCATTGAATAATGACTTCTTTTGAAGTTCTTGGATAGTGTCATGGGATTTCACGTTTGATTATCAAAATAATAAACTCAAATTAGCTATTGAATTAAAGAAGTAAAAATCAAATCACGAGTGAGAATAATCAAATGTATATCTACATGATTTTTAAAAAAAATGAAAAATCAAAAAGTATATTTAAACAAAAAATTTCACCTATAAAGATATATATGAGAAATTTTTATAGTGAGAGAACTTTAAACCGCAAAGTTGAGATTCTTTTTGGTTTATTCTTTAAACCGAAAATTTCACCTTTTCCCTTTGATATATTCTTTTAGGTTAAGCTTTTATACCCAAGTCCCATTTACTCTGTTTACCAGAAAAAGTCTCTTTTTCGCTCACTCCCAATACTGAACATAAGCTTCAATTCTATCTGATTATCCATTGGATTCAGTGTATTTTGTCTCTGTTTTAATGTGCTTGCTACTTGTTATTAGGAATATTTATTAATTCTGCTTATGTATCTGATTATCAAAGATGGTTTTATTTTTTTGGGTATTTTCCATACTGAATGCGTAGATGATGTCAATAGGCTTTTCTAAATTTCTTGGTAGAAGAGATTTTGTGGGATAATGATTTCATGATCAAAATCAAGTAGCCGAGGGTCTTTCAGAAACAACCTCTCTACCTCCACGAGGTAGTGGTAAGGTTTGCGTATATTTTACCCTCCCTAGACATCACTTGTAGATTTCACTGGGTATGTTATTGTACTGTCTCAAAGTAGAATAACATGGGATCCTAACTCTTCTCTCTAGCTAAGTAAATCTCATGGATTGATTTTTGTGTAAGCCATAAATATTCTTCTGTTTTTTCCCATAAAGGTGCATATGCTTCAATTTTATTTGGTGATACATCGTATTTTAATTTGTTATCAAATTTGATTTCATTATTGGTTTCTCAATGACTTGGTGTTTTGAGTAGTGTTGATTTTAGATTCAGTTTAACACTGGAGTATAACCAAATGGTTCAGATTAGCCATATAAGTGTCCTCACTAAGCACATCATTTTGGTCCTTTTCTTTTTACTGGCAGGAAATTACTCTTTCTTGTGTTAATAGCCGGTGATTTAACTGTGAATATGAATATGGTATCTCTCGTTGAGCTAGAAAAGAGAATCAAACTATACATAAATGAAAATATTTCTCATTGACTTGTAAAATTATAATTTCAAAATAAGTTTTCTAAGTCCTTACAAGATGGCTGGTGGGATGGATATTCAAACACTAATTATCGACAATGGAACTGACCGATCCATGGTTAGTAATACCAAAACACTTGCAATTTCAGCTTTATTCATTGTGTTGCTCTTTAGTAGATATTCAAACACTTGTTTCTTTAGGCTGGGTTTGCTGGGGATGATACTCCAAGGACTGTTTTCGAAAGTATAGTTGGTGTTATTCTTCATGGTGGTTTCATGCTTGGTAGGGGACAAAAAGATGCCTATGTTGGTGATGAAGCTCAGCGTAATAGAGGTATTTTGACTTTGAAATATCCCATTGAACATGACATGGTAAAGACTTGTAACACCCTAGATTTGAAAAGTGAAAAAATGCAGATTTTCAGGGGTTGCAGGTGGCACCAACGGAGGCCGCCTACTGATCGTAGGTTGACCCACGGACTGTAGGTGATGTCCGTGGTTGGCCACCTCAACTCCACCCAATTTTTTTAGAATGAGTCCACAACCACGATGGGACCTACGGACCATAGGTGGGACCACGGTCCGTGGTTCAAACCCCAATTCTTAATTCTCTGAAGCCAAACGATGAGATGACAGGACGGGCCGTAGGTCCATCCATGGTTCGTCGGTCAGACCCTTCGATGGCCCCGACAACTTTTTAAGTCAGGGGTCGGTTGGTTTGTTTTCCTATGCATTGGACACCTAAACTACGTCGTTTAACCCCAAAACGATGTAGTTTTGGTAAGTTTAAGCTTAGTAACTTAGTCAGAACATACCCTAATCGATCATTCTCCTAAATCAATCAAACTTAGAGCAAAAGAATAGAGAATAGTTGACCAAGCCTGTCATGCCCCGAGGATATCCCTGGACGGGGACACGGACCCTAGGATCACGAATGACGCCAAGCTAACCCTGCTGGCATAACATAAGCATACTAAATAAACTGAATTTGGAAAGTACTGTGCAGAAGCTAAAACATGGTGTAAACTGAAATGATGGGGAATACCCATAAACTATCTGAATATAGAAAATTTGAGAGTTTAACAACAACTGAAAAGTCAAACTGAAATACTAAAGCTGAATCTAACTATGTCAAAGACTAGTTGCAAAACTGCTTTATCTAGCAATGACCAGACCAGACTCTGAGTCAGTTCATGCATGATCTAAAACAATCTCATCTAGAAGGAGCACTTCATGTTGTAAGGTATCTTGAAGGAAGACGTGATTTAGAAATTTTACTAAGTAGTGACAAAGATGATACATTTAAAGCCTTATGTGATTCTCACTAGGCATCTTGTGCAGTAACAAGAAAATCAGTGACAAGCTATTTTATGAAGCAAGGAATTATGTCAAGAAGTGTAGCTGAATCAGAATGCAACATAGGCAGTAATCATTTGAATTGTAGGGTTGTTGGAAGAAATGAGCATGAAGGTGAAGATACCAGTAGAGTTATTTTGTGACAATAAAGCTGCTATACAGATTATGGGGAATCTCATATATTATGAAATGACTAAGCACATAGATATAAGTTGCCACTTTATGAGAGAAAAGATATAAATGGGATTTGATTAAAGAAATGCACATTCCTGGAACTGATCAAGAAGTTGACATCTTGACTAAGTCTCTAGGAGGTGAACAACATCATTACATATTAGAAAAGTTGAGGTTGATATATATTTTTCAACCCTCAACTTGAGGTAGAGTGTTGAGAGTAAAAAAGTGAATAAAAGCTGATAGCTAAGAAGCCAGCTGACATAGGCAGTTAGAACTTGTTGGTGTTTTTTTTCGAAAATAGGGCAGCACAAAATGATTGAAAATGTCTCTCAATGGATTGAAACGACTTTCAATAGCTTTCAATAATGTTATTAAGCATTGAGGGCCTTTAAATAGCCAACAAAAAAAATATAATCTGCATAATTTGAAATTTAAAACAACCTAAAATATCTCAACAACTCAAACAACCTAACTAAAAATTCTAAATTCAAATTCATCTTAAACTAATTAACTTATTTTTCTAAAAACTACTGCAGTAACTAAAAACAAACTTCAACACTCCTCCTTTGCTTTAGATAGTGCAGTTTTAAAAAGTTGCTCCTCCTCGATTTATGCTTCTACAACTTGTGCTTGAAGATTGTTCTTCAGCTTGCATACTTTTGTAACATGATCGGCTTGTTTGCAGTTTCCACATATTGCATCAGGTGTCCACCAACAAAAAAATTTCAAGTGTGTTTTTATTTTGCCGTAATTGCAAAGAGGATAATTACCTTTTTCTTTTTGTTTTGAGCATAAAAGGCACCCTCAGTAACATTATCTTACCTGAAGGCTCTTCTCTTCTCTTGTGCTTGAGAGCACTTAGTAGTTCTTCAACAGAAATAGTAGAGAGATCTTTAGACTCTTACAGAGATGAAATTTTAGATTCGAATCACTCTGGAATTGTCACAAGAATTTTTTCTACTGTTCTTTCATCTTTGAAATCCTCGCCAAGCAACCTGATTTTATTAACAATAAAAAAATCTTGTTAGAATACTTAACAATAGTTTCATCCTCTTGCATCCTAAGATATTCAAAATTTGCATTTGCCTGACTCGGTCACTTTCTTGATATTCTTTTTAAATTTTTCCCAAGCTTCTTTTGCCGTCACATAAGCAATGATTTTAGAAAAAATCGAATTCGCAACTGAATTTTGAATTACAGTTTTGGGTTTGAATTTTTTGATTTTTTCATCCGAATAAGATTTAATTTGAGCAAGGGTAGGATTTTTAGGGAGAGGTTGTAAGGGTATATCTTCCATTATAACTTCCCACAAATCATATGATTCAAGATATGATTTCATTTCACTAACCAAATCTGATAGTTTTCACCAGTGAAATTTTTTGGGGCATTCAAAGAGAGACTGTTGCTTGCCATTATTTTGGTTAAAAAAAGATTTAGAAAAGCTTGTGCATTGAAAAAAGCACGGGTTGAAAAGGTAGCCTTGATGGGTTAAAATGGGTAGCCCTTACGAGTTAAAAATGTATGGTAGTTCTTTGGAAGATTTCACAGATCCCTTAAGATCAATGAAGCTCTGATACCACTGTTGGTGTGTTTAAAAAAACGGGGCAACAAAAAATGATTGAAAATGTCTCTCAATGGATTGAAATGACTTTTTATAGCTTTTAATAATTTTACTAATCATTTAGGAGCTTTAAATAACCAACATAAAAATATATTCTGCATAATTTAAATTTTTTTTAAAAATATAAAATATCTCAACAATTCAAACAATCTAACAAAAAATTCAAAATTCAAATTCATCTTAAACTAATTAAATTATTTTGCTAAAAACTACTGCAGTAACTAAAAGCAAACTTCAACAGAACTAACTTAGAGAGTTAGTTAGTGTGGTAATTAACAATAGTTAGAAGATAGTTAGTTGAGCTACATATTTTGCTAATAGAGTCGGTTAGTTAGATGTACATATAGATGATAGCATTGTATTCCCAATTCATGATTATAATGATAATTGACCTTCTTCTCTCCACTTTTCATCCCCTTTCTTCTCATTCAGTTCACTTTTCATTACTTCTGTCATGACCCAAAGTATACCCTAGGTGTAACATGGCGTATAGGATCCCGAGAGGCCCTACACAATCCACTTAGCATGAATAAACAATATAATAGAAAATCAAGAGACTTTAAAAGAATATTCATACCATAAAGAGTTTGTAAAAAAACGATGTGGAAGCCTACATAGTCTCAAAACCACCTATTTCATCAAGAGTGACCGGGACGTAACCCTGACATCACGTACTGATAACACTCAACTAAACTTCAACCAATTCTAAGTGTAAGCGGTCTCTAACAAGTATAAACCCAACTAAGAGTTTGAGTCGATCACACAGGGGTGGTACAATAGAGATTTCGATTAAGAAGTAAAATTGTGTCCTAATCGTCTGTAGTAGCAGAGGTTTCACAACACTAAAGTTAATTACAAAGTTTCGATGATTAATATCAAATGGGAGGATTAGGATAACCAATTTACGGCAGCTAAAATGGGAAATAAACAAGTAGAGATTGGTCCTTAGGAGTGTGATAAGTTGAATGCTAAATTCGCGTAATGGGTGGTTTCTAGTTACTCAAAGATGTTGAATCTCAGCGGGTAGGCGAGGTTTTGAGTGCAATAGCCATTTCTCAATCAACTATTGCATTTCAAGCGAGTTCTTTCGAACCTCAACAAGCAAAACACAATCGAACAACCCAATACCTTAATTAATCCACTCTTTCAAGCTAGATTTATAAGAATGCAATAAAACCCTCTTTCTCAAGTTAGGTTCTTAAAGGTGCAATCAATACAACAATCAACTAATAATTTTACTCTAATACCTCTTTCTAAAGCAAGTATAGAGTGCTAAGCTAGAGCTACACTTGCAACTACAATTCCTCAATTAAAACTTGAACAATCAATTGAACCCATTTCAAAACAACATTAAAATAAGTAACTAACAACACCCATTAGCTAATTAACATATTTAACTACATAATCACCCCCCCCCCCACGAAAAGGGGTTTTAGCGAAGCATAGTGAAAGACATGAAATCATTACCAACGAAGTATTCCATCTGATTTGAAAATGATCTGCAATTCCCAAATGCTGAAATGTAAGCTAAAAATCTCAAAATCTGTGCTCCAAAATGTATAAACAATGTTCAAGAATGTAAAAACTCAAAAACCCAGATATAAGCATTGTGGGAACTCCTTCTCTTCTTTTCAAAATTGCATTTATATGTTCCCAGAATATCAACACATAGTCAACTCGGTGAGGAAAGTCGGGTTCGCTGACTAGTTCGGTGAATCACCGAGTTGCTCCTCTTCTCGCCTTTTTGGCTTGGCTTTTTCATCAAGGAATTCTATAACATTCGGCGAGCCAAGTCTTCATCATCGATCTCTTTGGCATATCGCCTAATCGCTTGTCTGCTCGTCAAGTTGGTTTCATCCATGGGCTGGCATGCTGGAACTTTAGGCGAGCTGAAGGTCCACTCGGTGAGTCACCGAGTGGCTTAGGCGAGTACCAACTTTTCTTTCCTTTAACTTTTCCAGCTTTTTCACTGCTTATTGCCTCGTAATGTCCTTTCCTTGCTCTTTAGACTTCATTGCTGCATATCAATATTTTAACATCAGTTATGAGCATAAAACAGGCATTGAGGACACTAAATCTTTGAATAATAAGCCCAAAATGAGTCATAATCCTTGACTCATAAACACCCCAACTTAAACTTTTGCTTGTCCTCAAGTAAAACATAAGATCAATCAGGACAACAGGGATGTATACAAATAATGTTACTTGAGACTCAACATGAAAGTACACGAGGTTCAATCTACACATGCAATGTTCAATTGTGCACTAAAAGTTTCAAACTATGACTAGCCATCATCAAATAGAGTTCAAGCTCACAATACTCACTTCAAATGCAAATTCAAGTTAAACAAGAGTATTTGAATTCCCTCACATCAAGAATGATTCCATGCTCTCACAAAACCCATCAAAGATTATAACATAAGAAAATAAAATCAACTCTCACACGCTCAATGATAAACACATGCATGATTATACCTATAGGCTTGCCCATATTTTCCGATCAACACATCATTCGGCTTATGCAAGATCACTAAGGTCTTTCAAGGCTTGTAACATGGCTGAGGGTAAAGGTACGATCATTTTGTCTTAGTAAATTCTACCTTCATAAAGCATGGCTTGAATTTCACTTCTTCTCCTTTTCTTTCACTATTTTCATCTTCACAACCCACCCTAGGTATATTCAAGAACAAAAACAAATTTTGTATGTGTAACATCCCGCCTTAAAAAGAGCTAAATTTAGAAAGAACTAATTATGAAAGGAGCTAATTTGAAATGTTGCAAGTTATGCTTGAGTTGTGAGTTTTAGGTCAACTTCAAATGAGCATAACTTTCACTACATGATGATTTAGGTGGCCCATAAGATATAAAATGAAAGGTCTTGAAATCCTCTTTCCAACGCAACCAAGTTTGCTAAGTTTCAAGTCCATATGAGGGAGATATTCCCGTTTGAAGTCAGCATGTCCAGTTAAGAAAAGTTACCCGAATTAGTGAGGAGTATTTTTGTCTTTTCCTTACCCCATCAGCTTAAAACATTTTTAATAATTATTTTGGGGTCAAATCTGATTTGGGTCAGTTTTAAAAATTCTAAATTACCCTTAGGGTTTTAGAAGAGAGTTCAAGAAGAGGAAAAGAGGAGAAAAGGAAGAAATGAACAATATCTTTTGCGAATCGAGTATTTGTTTCACCAAATCGAGGTATGTAAATTTTCATAGTGTTGATTTTGTTCAACCACACACCAATCATGAGTTTCTTTTGTGAATCTATTCATAAATATTGAGAAATTTATGTTCTTGATAGGTGTTCTTGAAGTTTTGCTTTAGTTCTTGAATTAGGATGGGTTTGATGAGTTCTTGAGATAAATCTATGAGTTTGAGGTTGTTATTGAGTAGATTTTTGTGTACTTATTTTGTGAAATTGAATCTAAGGAAAATTCAAGGAAAGAATTATGATCAGAAAACGAAAAGAAAAATTCATCGGAATATTCTTAGGGAAGGATGGGGCAGCGTGCCCCAGATGCGCTAGAGGGTCTAGCGTGGCACGCCAGCAGTGCGCAAAAATGGGGTCTCTGAAGTTCTGGGGTTGGCGCCCCACGCCAGCAGTGTGCTAGGGTCGCCTGCCCCCATCCTTTTTTCGTCGTTTGCTCCGTCTGAGTCCTCTTAAAGTGTTCCTTCACTCCCTAATGATTCTAACTACTCTAAACTACATTTAAAAAAATAGAGATCATTCATAACATGAATCATAACCCTTGAATTCATAATTCAAATTCAAGGTAGAGTTAAGAGTAAAGTCTTGAGAGTTCTTTCGAGTAATTTTGAAAAGTCTTTTACAATTTTTTAATATTTTTTTTAAGACGTGAGTACTTGAGTTTGAGGATGAGGAGAGTTGAGTTTCATTTTTCAAAATGAATATATGGGAACTAAGTATTCCCAATAGTAAATGTTTTCACATTTGAAATGAGGGGAAACACTGATTTCCAAAGGAGTTTTGAGTACTATCTCTTTTAAGAGAAGTCTTTTGAGTAATAATCTCAAAGTTGAAGATGAGGAAGTGTTTTTAAACATATGAGCTAAGTTATATTTGGGAGTAGTATTGAGCACCGATATGGGGACGAGTTCAGATAACTCAGAGTCCTCATAAACTATATAGCCAATGTGGGTAGAAAGGGTCATACTTTTTAGATGATTGCTTATTGATTTTTAAGCATAGCTTAATGGATCCACTTAGTTGAGGAGTTCTATATCCCAGCAAGGTGTATGATAATTCTGGCAGCATGGACGAGACGTTGTATCAATCACATAACTCATAGTGATGGTTGTCGTTAGAGAATCTCCCAAACAGAGTTGTTTTGTATCTTTAGATAAAACTAAGTTACTATTGTATTTTTAAATACATTGAGTTGTTATCTACTATTTTAAATGATGTATATAAACTGTACTTTTATTTTTGTTTTATACTACATTGAGTTGAGTATCCATCAGTTGAGGTTGAGTTGAGTCAAGTCGAGGTGAGTATGTTTCCCTTTTTATCAGTTCAAGCTTGCAGGTTATGTTCATTGTTCCCCTTACATTCTCGTACATTCCATGTACTGACGCCATTTGTCCTGCATCTTTCATGATACACATACAGGTAACAAGGATCATCAACCAGCGCTTCGTTGATCCAGTTGAGTTCCAGAGTTGTTTGGTGAGCCTCCTTGCTTTCGGAGGATCCCTTATTTATCTTCATATATTTCAGTTTGTTAGGATGATCGGGGGTCTCGTTCCGACATATCTCATAGTATTTGAGGCTTCATAGATAGATAGAAAGTAGTAGTTCATGAGTCTTGTTCATTTCAGTTGTTATGTTCTAGACTTAAGTTGCCCTTGAGGCCAGTTTGAATGTTTCTTTAAACTATTCTGAGTTTATTATTTTGAGACTTTGAGTTAAAGGTTACATTTGAGTTCATCTTATGTTGAGTAAGTCTTCATCCAAGAGTTGAGCCAGGCCAAGGGTTCGCTTGAGGCCAACAATGGTTCTCGAGTGACGACCACGTCCAGGGTGTAGGCTTGGGGTGTGACAAACTTGGTATCAGAGCACAAAGTTTAAGAGTCCTACGGTGTCTATGAAGCCGTGTCTATAGAGTCCTAGTTATTTGTGTGAAGCATGCCACATCCATAATTAGGAGGCTGAGACATTTAGCAACTATCTCACTTATTTCATACTCTTTTCGCGCGATAGAGTTTTACTATATAAAGTTTATTTCTAATTCGTGCTTGCGCGTATCTTTCAGATCATACCTCCACGAAGAGTTGTCTGAGGTTTTCATGCTAGGAGGAATGTTGATCCTCAGGATCAAGGGGTCCCTAATGCACCAGAAGTCCAACACCAAGGAGAGGTCACTAGTGCTGAGTTTCAGGATGCTATCCAGATGTTGAGTCAAGTTGTGACCAACCAAGCTGGGAAAAAGAGAGGGGTCCGACAGGATGTAGCTAATACATCCAGGATCTGTGAGTTCTTAAGGATGAATCCTCCAGACTTCATCGGTTCAAGTGTCACTGAGGATCTGGAAAACTTTGTGGAGAAATTATAGAAAGTGTTTGAGGTGATGCAGGTTGCTGATGCTGAGCGAGTGGAACTAGTTGCATACCAACTGAAGGGTGTTGCTAGAGTATGGTACGATCAATGGAAGAAGAGTAGAGCTAAGGGTTCACCAATTGTGAGCTGAGCTGTGTTCGAAGATGCCTTTATGGGACACTTCTTTCCCCACGAACTGAGAGAGGCAAAGGTAAGAGAATTTGTCACTCTTAATAAGGAATCCATCAGTGTGCATGAGTACATCCTCAAGTACACTCAACTTTCCCGCTATGCTCTGGAGTTGGTTGCTGATATGAGGAGCAGGATGATCTTTTTTGTGTCTGGATTATCTCGTGTGGCAAGCAAAGAGCGTAAGGCTACAATGGTGATAGGGGACATGGACATCGCAAGGCTGATGATCCATGTGCAACAGGTTGAGGAAGATAAGGTGAGAGATAGAGAGGAGTTTCGGAACAAGAAACCTAAGACAACATGAAATGAGTTCGGGCAGCAGAAGAGTAATGCAAACCGGTCATCTTTTCAGCAAAATCCAAATAGACATGATCTATCAACTGATAGTGCACCTATACCAAGGAATGGAAGTGAGTTTAAGAATCAAAATTCTCAGAACTTTAGAGCTAGACCTGCACAGTCTCAAGGTAGTGTGGCACAAGGAGGTAATGGGACTCTTGCATGTGCTAAGTATGGTAGGAACCACCCAAGAGCGTGCCTTGATGGCTCCACTAGTTGCTTCAAGTGTGGTCAGAATGGTCACTTAATGAGAGAGTGCCCTAAGAACAGGCAAGGTAATGGCAATGGGGGCAGTAGAGCCTAATCCTCTTCAGCGGCTCCACCAGACAGAGCTGCACCTAGAGGAGCTACTTCAGGGACAAGTAGAGGAGCAAACCGTCTGTATGTTATCACCAGTCAGCAAGAGCAAGATAATTCACAAGATGTTGTCACTGGTATAATCAATGTCTTTACTTTTGATGTATCTGCATTGCTAGATCCAGGTGCGAGTCTATCTTTTGTGACTCCCTATATTTCTATAAGGTTTGATATTATTCCTGAACAACTTCTTGAGCCCTTCACTGTTTCCACACCTGTTGATGAGTCTATTCTAGCTGAGAGAGTTTATCATGATTGTACCATTTCTGTCAATAACAAGGACACCATGGCTGACTTAGTTGAGTTAGATATGGTAGATTTTGATGTTATTCTAGGTATCGACTGACTTCATGCTTGTTATGCCTCAGTTTATTGTAGGACTCAAGTAGTTAAGTTCCAGTTTCCTAATTAACCAGTTATAGAGTGGATGAGTAGTTCAACAGTGCCTAAGGGTTGTTTTATTTCGTACCTTAAGATGAGAAAGTTAGTTTCCAAGGGGTGCATCTATCACTTAGTCCGAGTTAATGACTTTAGTGTTGAGACACCACCTCTTCAGTCAGTTCCAGTTATGAGTGAGTTTCCCGAGGTCTTTCCATATGATATTCCCAGAGTCCCTCCTGAGAGAGAAATAGACTTCGGTATAGATATTCTTCCTGATACTCGTCTTATTTCTATTCCACCATATAGAATGGCTCCCGCTGAGTTGAAAGAGTTAAAAAAGCAGTTGAAAGACCTTCTTGAGAAATGTTTCATCCAACCAAGTGTCTCACCTTGGGGTGTTCCGGTCTTATTTGTAAGGAATAAAGATGGTTCTCTTAGGATGTGTATAGATTACCATCAGTTGAACAAGGTTACTATCAAGAATAAGTATCCTCTTCCGAGAATTGATGATCTTTTCGATCAACTTCAGGGTGCCATTTGTTTTGCTAAGATAGACCTTAGATCTGGCTATCATCAGTTGAGAGTAAGAGAGAGTGACATCCCTAAGACAGTTGAACAAGGTTACTAACAAGAATAAGTATCCTCTTCCGAGAATTGATGATCTCTTCGATCAACTTCAGGGTGCCATTTGTTTTTCTAAGATAGACCCCAGATCTTGCTATCATCAGTTAAGAGTAAAAGAGAGTGATATCCCTAAGACAACTTTTACGACCCTATATGGTCATTATGAATTGCTAGTCATGTCATTTGGTTTGACTAATGCTCCTGCAAGGTTCATGGACCTTATGAACAAAGTCTTTAAGCCTTATTTTATTATGTTTGTTATCGTTTTGATTAATGACATTCTGATTTATTCGAGGAATGAGAAGGATCATGCTAGTCATCTCAGAGTAGTTCTCCAAACTCTAAAGGATACATAGTTGTATGCCAAATTCACTAAGTGTGAGTTTTGGCTTGAGTCAATGGCATTCTTAGACCACATTATTTCTGGTGATGGGATTCGAGTTAACACTCAGAAGATTGAGGCAGTGCAGAACTAGCCTAGACCCACATCTCCAACTGATATTAGAAGTTTCTTGGGATTAGCTGGTTATTATAGAAGGTTTGTCGAGGGGTTTTCATCTATTTCATCCCCGTTGACAGAGTTGACTCAGATGACATCAAAGTTTCAATGGTCTGAAGCTTGTGAGAAAAGCTTTCAGGAATTGAAACTAGGTTGACTACTGCCTTGTGTTGACCTTACCAGAAGGTATGCAAGGTTTTGTTGTGTATTGTGATGCGTCCAGAGTTGGATTGGGTTGTGTATTGATGCATAATGGCAAAGTTATAGCTTATGCCTCCAGACAGCTTAAGATTCACGAGAGAAATTACCCAACCCATGATGTAGAGTTGGCTGTTATAGTGTTTGCTTTGAAAATATGGCGTCACTATCTCTATGGTGTGCATGTAGATGTGTTCACCGATCAAAAGATTCTTCTGTATGTATTCAGCTAGAAAGAGTTTAATCTCAGACAGAGGAGGTGGCTAGAGTTACTCAAGGATTATGATATGAACATTCTCTCACCCGTTGCTGATGCTTTGAGCAGGTTGTCAATGGGCAGTACTTCCCATGTTGAGGAAGGCAAGAAAAAATTAGCCAAATATGTGCACATACTTGCACGATTGGGAGTCCAGTTAATGGATTCCAATGAAGGAGGAGTGGTGGCGATGAATGGGGTTGAATCATCATTAGTGTCTAAAGTGAAAGAGAAACAAGACCAAGATCCTGTTTTGCTTGAACTAAAGGTAAATGTTCGTAAGCAAAAAGTGATTGCTTTTGAACAAAGGGTAGATGGTGTATTGAGGTATCAAGGTAGATTTTGTGTACCAAAGGTGTATGAACTCCAAGATAGGATCATGTGGGAAGCTCATAGCTCTAGATATTCTATCCATCCTAGGTCTACAAAGATGTATCGTGACTTGAGAGAAGTCTATTGGTGGAGTAGTATGAAGAGGGGTATTACAGAGTTTGTTGCTAAGTGCCCGAATTACCAACAAGTCAAGGTAGAGCACTAGAGGCCCGGTGGTATGGTTCAGAACCTAGATCTTACGAAATGGAAGTGGGAGATGATTAATATGGATTTAAATACTGGTTTACTACGGTCTTGTAGACAACATGATTCAATTTGGGTGATTGTAGATCAGATGACTAAATAAACCCATTTCTTACCGGTAAAGCCTACTATTTCAGCAGACGACTATGCCGGTAAAGCCTACTAGTTCAGCAGAAGACTATGCTAAGTTATCTATTCAAGAGGTAGTCAGTCTTCATGGAGTTCCGATGTCCATCATTTCAGATAGAGGTTCACAATTCACCGCACAATTCTGGAAGTTTTTCCAGAATGGTTTGGGTTTGAAGGTAAATTTGAGAACTGCTTTCCATCCTTAGACTGATGGTCATGCAGAGCGTACAAATCATACTTTAGAGGATATGTTGAGGGAGTGTGTGATCGATTTCAAGGGTAATTAGGATGATCACTTACCTCTCATTGAGTTTGCTTACAACAATAGCTATCACTCTAGCATCCAAATGGCTCCCTATGAGGCTCTTTATGGGAGAAGATGTAGATCTCCTATTGGATGGTTTGAGGTTGGTGAGGCTGGGTTGATAGGACCAGACTTGGTTCATCAAGCTATGGAGAAAGTGAAGATCATTCAAGAATGGTTAAAAATAGCGCAGAGTCGTCAGAAATCCTATATAGATATTAGGAGAATAGACTTAGAGTTTGAGGTGGATGATTGGGTGTATTTGAAGGTTTCACCCATGAAGGGTGTTATGAGGTTTGGAAAGAAGGGGAAACTTAGTCCCTGGTATATTGGTCATTACATGATATCCAAGAGGATTGGCAATGTAGGCTATGAGTTGGAGCTACCGCTAGAGTTAGCAGGAGTCCATCTAGTGTTTCACATTTCTATGTTAAAGAAGTGTATGGGCAATCCTTCACTTGTTATACCTACTGGAGATATTGGTATTAAGGATAGCCTATCTAATGAGGAGATACCCGTTCAGATTCTGGATTGTCAGGTTCGCAAGTTGAGAACCAAGGAGGTAGCATTAGACAAGGTCTTATGGAGGAATCAGTTTGTTGAGGAAGCTACTTGGGAGGCTGAGGAGGACATGAAGAAGAGATACCCACCTATCTTTGAGTCCGGAGAAATTTCAAATCAAGGTACTAGTTCTTTTCTTGGTACTTTTTAAGTTGAAATATTGTGTTAATTTGCATGTTGGGTGTTTGAGCTGGGTGTTAGATGTTGCCACCCTTAGTCTACTTAGAGTAATCTTAGTCGAGGATGAATGTTCCCAAGGAGGAGATATTGTAACACCCCGCTTTAAAAATAGCTAAATTTTAGAAAGAACTAATTTGGAAAGGAGCTAATTTGAAATTTTGCAAGTTATGCTTGAATTGTGAGTTTTGGGGAAATTTCAAACGACCATGACTTTCAGTACATGATGATTTAGGTGGCCCATAAGATATAAAATGAAAGGTTTTGGAATTCTCTTTCCAACGCCACCAAGTTTGCTAAGTTTCGACTTCATATGAGAAAGATATGCCTGTTTGAAGTTGGTCTGTCTAGTTAAGGAAAGTTACCCAAATTAGTGAGGGGTATTTTGGTATTTTCCTTATCCCATCAGCTTTAAACGTTTTTAGTAATTATTTTGGGGTCAAATCTGATTTGGGTCAGTTTTATAAATCCTAAATTACACTTAGGGTTTTAGAAGAGAGTTCAAGAAGTGGAAATGAGGAGAAAAGGAAGAAATGAACAATATCTCTTGCGAATCGAGGATTTGTTTCACCAAATCGAGGTATGTAAGTTTTCATAGTGTTGGTTCTTTCACCCACATGCCAATCATGAGTTTCTTTTGCGAATCTATCCATAAATATTGAGAAATTTAAGTTCTTGATAAGTGTTCTTGAAGTGTTGCTTTCATTCTTTAGGATTGGTTTGATGAGTTCTTGAGATAAATCTATGAGTTTGAGGGTTGTTTTAGAGTAGATTCTTGTGTACTTGTTTTGGGCAATTGAATATAAGGACAATTTGAGAAACCAATCGATTCTTGTGTACTGCCCCAGATGCACCCGAGGGTCTGGCGTGGCACGCCAACAGTGCGCAAAAATGGGGTCTCTAAAGTTCTGGGGTTGGCGCCCTATGCCAGCAGTGTGCTAGGGTCGCCTGCCCCGAACCTTTTTCCATCGTTTGCTCCGTCTGTGTCCACTTAAAGTGTACCTTCACTCCGTACTAATCCTAACTACTCTAAACTACATTTAAACATCTAGAGATCATTCATAACATGAATTATAACTCTTGAGTTCATAATTCAAATACAAGGTAGAGTTAAGAGTAATGTATTGAGAGTTCTTTCGAGTCATTTTGAGAAGTCTTTTAAAATCTTTTAAAATTTGTTTTAAGACTTGAGTACTTGAGTTTGAGGATGAGGAGAGTTGAGTATCATTTTTCAAAATGAATATATATGGGAACTAAGTATTTCCAAAGGAGTTTTGAGTACTATCTCTTTTAAGAGAAATATTTTGAGTAATAATCTCAAAGTTGAGGATGAGAAAATGTATTTAAACATATGAGCTAAGTCATATTTTGAGAGTAGTATTGAGCACCGATATAGGGACGTTCAGATAACTCAAAGTCCTCATAAACCATATTGCCAACGTGGGTAGAAAATGTCATACATTTTAGATGATTCCTTATTGCTTTTTAAGCATAGCTTAGTGGATCCACTTCGTTGAGGTGTTCTATACCCCGGCAAGGTATAGGAAAGTTCTGGAAGCGTGGGCAAGAGGCTGTATCATCACATAGCTCCTAGTGATGGTTGTCAGTTAGAGAATCTCACAAACAGAGTTATTATGTATCTTTACATACAAACTGAGTTATTATTATATTTATAAATACATTTATTTTTTATCTACTATTTTAAATGCTTTATATAAACAACACTTTTATTGTTGTTTTATACTGTATTGAGTTGAGTATCCATGAGTTGAGGTAGAGTTGAGTAGAGTCGAGGTGAGTATGTTTCCTTTTTAATCAGTTCAAGCTTGCAGGTTATGTTCAGTGTTCCCCTTACATGCTCGTACATTCCATGTACTGACACCATTTGGCTTGCATCTTTCATGATGCCCATACAGGTTACCAGGATCATCAACCAGCGCTTCGTTGATCCAGTTGAGTTCCAGAGTTGTTTGGTGAGCCTCTTTGCTTCTAGAGGATCCCTTATTTATCTTCATCTAATTCAGTTTGTTAGGATGATCGAGGGTCTTGTTCCGACATCTCACATAGTATTTGAGGCTTCATAGATAGATAGACAATAGTAGTTCATGAGTTTTGTTCATTTCAGTTGTTATGTTCTAAACTTGAGTTGCCCTTGAGGTCAGCTTGAATGTTTCTTTAAACTATTGGGAGTTTATTATTTTGAGACTTTGAGTTAAAGTTTACATTTGAGTTCATCTTATGTTGAGTAAGTCTTCTGCTGAGAGTGGAGCCAGGACAATGGTTCGCTTGGGGCAAGCAATGGTGGTCGAGTGTCGGCCACGTCCAGGGTGTAGGCTCAGGGCGTGACAGTATGGCTCAGTGGATACCCCTTTTCTTTACACTAATGCATAAATTGCAAATTTCTTTTTCAATATTTTTCTTTTGTTTTTATTTCATTCTCTTTTTTTTACATTGAGGGTTCCATCTTTTCCAACACAAATATTCAAGGGAGGATTTCACAAACTTCTTGCCCATTTTCTTTCCTCATTTTTAACACACCCCTAACTTAGGATTTTGGCCTAAGTTGGCTATTCAAATGGACCAAGCCTTCATGAAGGTTTTAGGTGGGTAGGAGAGGGCCAAATGTGTTCATGTTTCATCCAAAGAAAAAGTTAGGCTCAAATGGTGCCAAGTTAGGTTCACACTCTCAGAAGGTGGTCACAAAGAGGTATAATAGAAATTTGGCTCACTCTTAAATATTTTGTGCCTAAAATTTCTTTCATTCACCAATGCTAGTCAATTGGACCAACGGGGCAAGTTCTAGGTATCGCCAAGCACATATTTCAAGAAAACTTCACTACAAAATACATTCAGCACAATCATCGATCATGACTCTACAAGTTCAGCTCGCATGCAACGATCATTACAAGACTCTCTTTGACCATTTACTAGTCACAATGAGACGCTAAGAGTTCACACATGACTTATGCAACTCAAATTTGACTCATTGGACTTGCACAAACATATTTTTCAATCAAGAACCCTATTCAAGTCATCGGTATTGATCGCAACCAACACTCAAATGTGCAAGAGAACGTCACAACATTCAACAATAAAAATAATCATGAGATGGATCAATGGGAGAAAATTAAACCAACAATGATGAGACCTTCACCCCACTGAGAGACAGTAAGAAATGTCCTCAATGCATGTAAATAAAACAAAAAAAAGTTTACTGAATGAAAGGGTCGGAGTGGAGATGATTCTTCCACTAATGTACCAATCGGCAAACAGTGCTACTGTCGCCAAATTACTCGGTGATCCACCGAGTAACTATTGTCTCACCAAAATTTATAGAAAGACAACCTTTAAGGTGAGGGAAAAGGGCGAGGAAAGTCAAGCTCGCCGATGTAGTTTGGTGGTTTGCTGAATCAATTGTGTCTCACCAAATATTCCAGAACGATTCCCAAACCTGGCCCTAGGATGCGCGATGCACATGGGCAATATCGGGGATCGATTGGCGATTCACCGAATGGGTCAACCCCCCGCCCATTTGCCAATCTTTCAAGATGAGTGCTCCAACCTGCACATTCAGCAAATGTTATTAAAAAAAGATTAAAACTTGGGTTGCCTCATAAGAAGCGCCTTATTTAACGTCATGGCGCTACGTGGAAATGCATTTAAGCATCTTCCAAATACACCACTTCAACTATTGATAAGTCCAGGATTTCTCCAAAATTGAGCTTCAATCACTGCCCATTTACTTTGAATACCGACGCTTCTTTGCTTTCAACTTCAATTGTATTGGTCACATGAAACACCGCATTGCCCAAAGTCGGAGGCAATCAGATAACACACGCGCTTCCTAACTGATCATCATTTACATCATGCAAATTCCCGATGTCGTCGTTGTTCCCAAGTTGGCTGGCGTTACTCCCATTTGTGCTCATCTCTTCACGTGTTTTAGAGCAGCCAACAAAGAACACAAATAAGATAATTCAACTACAACAAAATCAGTTCACGACTAAAGTTCGATAGAATAATTCTAAATACCACTCCTCGGCAGTGGTGCAATTTTTAGTAACGCTCAACCACACTTCATCCAATTCTATGTGTAGGTGGTCACTAACAAGTATAAACCCAACTAAGAGTTGGGGTCGATCCCACAAGAAGTGGTACAATAGAGAATTCGATTAAGAAGTAAATTGTGTCCTAATCGTTTGTAGTAGTAGAGGTTTCGCAACATTAAAGTAAATCACAAAGTTTAGATGATTAATATCAAATGGGGGGAATCGGATAACCAATTTACGACAGCTAAAATGGGAAATAAACAAGTAGAGATTGGTCCTTAGGAGTGTGATAAGTTGAAGGCTAAATTCGCGTAATGGGTGGTTGCTAGTTACTCAAAGATATTGAATCTCAGCGGGTAGGCTAGGTTTTGAGTGCAATAACCATCACTCAATGAACTATTGCGTTTCAAGTGTGTTCTTTCGAACCTCAACCAGCAAAACACAACCGAACAACCGAATACCTTAATTAATCCACTCTTTCAAGTTAGATTTATAAGAATGCAATCAAACCTAGTTTCTCAAGTTAGGTTCTTAAAGATGCAATTAATACAACTATCAACTAATAATTCGACTGTAATACCTCTTTCTCAAGCAAGTATAGAGTGCTAAGCTAGAACTGCATTTGCAACTACAATTTCTCAGTTAAAACTTGAACAATCAATTGAACCCACTTCAAAACAACATTAAAATCAGTAACTTACAAAACTCATTAGCTAATTAATACATTCAATTACATAATCACATCCCCCAAGAAAAGGGGTTTTAGCGAAGCATAGTGAAAGACAAGAAATTGTTACAAACGAAGTTTTTCATCTGATTTGACAACGATCTGCAATTCCCAAACGCTGAAATGTAAGCTAAAAATCTCACAATCTCTAAATCTCTACTTTAAAATGTATAAACAATGCTCTAGAATGTAAAAACTCAAAAACCCAGAAGTTTGCACTGTGGGAACTCATTCTCTTATTTTAAAAATTACATTTATATGTTCCAAGAATTTCAACACAGAGTCAACTCGGCGAGGTAAGTCCGGTTAGCCGCCCAGTTCGGCGAACCGTCGAGTTGCTCCTCTTCTCGCCTTTTTTACTTTCCTTTTTCATCAAAGCATTCTGTAACATTCGGTGAGACAAATCATCATCGCCGATCTCTTCGGCATGTCACCGAATTTCTTATTTTCTCACCAAGTTTGTTTCATCCATAGGCTAGCATGCTGGAACTTTAGGCGAGATGAAGGTCGACTCAGCGAGTCGCCGAGTGGCTTTGGTGAGTACCAACTTTTCTTTCCTTCAACTTTTTAAACTGTTTTTCCATTTTTTACCTTTTAATGTCCTTGCCTTTCTCTTTAGCCTTCATTACTGCATATAAACATTTTAACATCAGGTATTGATGACACTAAATCCTTAAATAACAAGCCCAAAATGAGTCGAAATCCCCGACTCATCAATACCCCCAATTTAAACTTTTGCTTATCCTCAAGTAAAACAGAAGGTCAATCAGGCCATCAGGGATGTCTTCAAATAGTGCTACTTGAGACTCAACATGAATGTACACGAGATTCAATCTACACATGCAATGTTCAATTGTGCACTAAAAGTTTCAAACTATGACTAGCCATCATCAAATATAGTTCAAGATCACAATGCTCACTTCAAATGCAAATTCAGGTTCAACAAGAGTATTTGAATGCCCTCACATCAAGAATGATTCTATGCTCTCACAAAACCCATCAAAGATTTTAATTTATGGAATAAAAATTAACTCTCAATGATAAATGCATACATGATTATACCTATAGGCTTACCCGTATTTTTCGATCAACACATCATTCGGCTTATGCAAGATCACTAAGATCTTTCAAGGCTTGTAACAGGGCTGAGGGTAAATGTATGATCATTTTGGCTTAGTAACTTCTACCTTCAAGAAGCATGGCTTGAATTTCACTTCTTCTCCTTTTATTTCACTCTTTCCATCTTTAAAACGCACCCTATGTATATTCAAGAACAAAGACAAATTTTGTATGGCTCAATGGATACCCCTTTTCTTTCCACCAATGCACAAATTGCAAATTTCTTTTTCAATCATTTTCTTTTGTTTTTCTTTCTTTCTCTCTTTTTTTATATGGAGGGGTTCTATCTTTTTCATCTTTTCCAACACAAATCTTCAAGGGAGGATTTCACAAACTTCTTGCCCAATTTCTTTCCTCATATTTATCACACCCCAAACTTAGGCTTTTGTCCTAAGTTGGCTATTCAAACAGATCAAGGCTTCATGACGGTTTTAGGTGGGTAGGAAAGGGCCAAATGTGTTCATGTTTCATAAAAAGAAATGGTTAGGCTCAAATGCTGCCAAGTTAGGTTCACACTCTCACAAGGTGGTCACAAAGAGGTATAATAGCAATTTGGTTCACTCTCAGAAATTTTGTGCCTAAGATCATTTCTTTGATTCACCGATGCTAGTCAATTGGACCAACGGGGCAAGTTCTAGGTATCACCAAGAACATATTACAAGAAAACCACACCACACAAGGCATTCAACACAATCATCGATCATGACTCTACAAGTTCAGCTCACGTGTAATGATCATTACATGACTCTCGTTGACGATCGACTAGTCACAATGAGATGCTAAGAGTTTACACATGACTTATGCAACTCAAATTTGCCTCGTGGGACTTGCACAAACATATTGTTCAATCAAGAACACTATTCAAGTAATCAATATTGATCACATCCGACACTCAAATGTGTGAGAGAACATCACAACATTCAACAATAAAAAAAATTAGGAGATGGATCAATGGGAGAAAATTAAACAAACAATGATGAGACCTTCACCCCACCGAGAGACAATACGTAGTGTCCTCAATGCATGTAATGAAAATAAAAAAGGTTTACTGAATGAAAAGGTCGGAGAGGATATGACTCTTCCACTTATGTTCCAATTGGAAAATAGTGTTGCTGTCGCCGAATTACTTGGGATTCACCGAGTAGCTACTGTCTCGCAGAAATTTACAGAAAGACAACCTTTCAGCCTGTAACACATCTAACCAAAAAGTCATTTCTTATTCCAACTTTTTGATCTTCCCATTCATTTTATGTGTGCCCTTCTTCCCCCCAATTATTCTCATTCTACCAACGAATTTCCATTCATAAGTATTGGAACAGTTGGAGAAATTGTGAATACATTGACATGACAGGAGCATTGTTATGGGGAATTGATGTGTAACTTATATAACATGAGCAATGTTAGGATATTTTAGTACTACTTAATTGCATTTATAGAAGAGGGCATAAAGGAACGGTTGGGAAAAAGAATTTGTTGATCTTGAAAAAAAATGATATTTGGATATATTATACGCATCTTACTACACGATTCAAAAGTTTTCATTACTTTCTTACACTTCATGTCTTGTTGAATAAAAACACATAAAATAAAATGACAGAGTAGCATGATATTCTAAAAAATAAGAAAAGGAAAACAATAAAATTTAAATATTATTACTTTCTTTTAGATATAATTATAATAATTATTCGATCTCCTCTCAAAAATCATCATAAGATTTCACAAAACAAGACCCTTTTTAATTAACTTGAATTTAAAATTATTCGAAATAGTATCCCAATAGAGTTCAAACAAATCAATAATTTTCAAACAATCTCATCTCCACAGCTCAATCCATAGAAAAATAATACACAAAACATGTCGTAGCTCAATTCATCTTAAATTCTTGAAATTGGAAACCCCCACCCCCACCCCTCTTGTCACGACCCAAGGGTATCCCCCTAGATGTAACATGTCGTATCGAACCCTGAAGGACTCCATACAAACCACTTAGTCCTCATAACATAAAGTAGTAGAACGATAAGGAGTTAAAAACAACATTTAAGTCCAAAGCATCTTTATAGAAAAACGGAAGTCTAACTCATGTCTCAACATAACCATCTATTACAATCGAATGAAAGTGGGCCTAAGCCCATACATCATGTTCAAAAAGGAAATACGAAAGTGAAACTACAATAAGATAATTCCGTCTTCTAACCACGAGGACTCACCAAGCTCGGAAGGAAATCAAGTCCAACCTCTAGCCACTAGAACGGGAACCCTGCCTGTCGGACCCTACATTTGGGAAAAATATAGGCAAGAGTATCCGTTAGTACTAAAATCCACTAAGTATGATAGCCATGCACAAAAATATTTAAAACATGCTAAGAAGGACATTTTATTTCATGATGTGCAATTTACCAAGTTTAAACATCATAATAGAGATAATTGGAAAACATAGTTCATAACATCATGACTAATGCGAGCTAAATCAACTTAAAGCTTTTGAACACATAAAATATACTTCCTTAAGTAACCTTAGTTCATTAATCAAATTGTTGTGGGAAAATTAGCCTTAACCAACGTAGAGACCATGTGAGCTAAAAGATGATCACCCGATGTCTCCCACACCGAAAAGGGTTGTTCTACTTGCCTAAGGTAGAACCATGAACTTCTAGCTTAAGTGGATCCACTAGCTAATCAATCTATAGGGGCACATAGTTATTGAATAAAAAGATTGCTTCTAGAAACCCCGCTTCTACTCATTGGAGAGCTTCCATCTCATGAGACTTCTTCTAGAAACCCGGCCTCTACTCACGGGAGAGCTTCCATCTCAATGTCAATATCCACTCGGTGCTAAGCATAATTCCCACGGAATAGTATTTTCTTACTTATTCTCATTATTCATGGAAATACATGTCATATTGTCAATCCAAGTTAGTTCATTCAGATAGCTCTTATTCATTGATTTAATTAGGTGAGAATAGCCTTTCGACCTAAGAATCCTTTCTATGTGAGAAAACCTTTCACATCATAGTTGTAAGTGTCTTATGAGAATAAACTTTCAACAACACAACAACAACAAAAACAAAATTGGCATTTCACTCTCAAATCACCCTTAATTGTATTTACATAAGTATCATAAGATCATGCATAATTCATACTTTACCCTTTCAAGGTTCAAAGATACCTTCAATCACCAAACCTAGAATTCTAACATTAGGTAGGGATTTCATCATAATTTCATGTAATTCTATTACTTCATACTTTAGATCATAAAACTCCTCCTTCATAACCAATAACCAAACCCTATGAGATCACAATTTAGAAAACATGGGGTTTTGCATGGGTTCATAAGGGGAATCATCATAAAAGCATTATAAATCATCAATTCATGTATATTTAGACATAATGAATCCATTAAGATCAATAATAAAAAGAACCTATGGTGTTAGCAGAAAACCCTAGCTAATTGGGGAATTCTACCATTTGAAATAAAGAATTTGGGAACTCCATGGGTGAAAGGAACCCATTGATGAAAGCTACCATAACTGAAGTCCAATTGCCTATCTTCAATGGAGAATTTGGATCCCTAGCTTGAAACCCTAGGTGAAGTCTTCTTCTTCTTCTTCTTCTTTTTCTTCTTCAAGTTCTAGAGAGAGAATATTTGAGAGGAATTGGTTTTCTTTTGGGATTTAGGAAGAATGATTTTAATTGGGGGATTTTGGGGGTTAACAATACTTATATAGGTGGTCTAGGTGAAGGCAAAACGACACCACTTTAATTTAATTAAAACCAGAAAAGACCCTTAGGTCCCTACTTAACCGTCCCACAGACCCCACCCACAAGACCTCACCTACGGACCATGGATGGTGGTCTGGGACTTGAATTTTAGGACTTTGACCCATGACTCCCTACCACGGACCATGGACCCATCCACGTGGCGTGGGTCCTGGTCTCGTGGTTCACTACCTCAGGCAGTCTCCATGGTTCTCACCAACGGCCTCACCTAGTGGCGTGGTTCCAACCACGGCCCGCGGGTTTCCCTCGTGGGTGACACCTTGAGGTTCTGGATATTCATTACACTTTCCTCTTTCGGGTATTGGGAGTTACATCCATGACTCTAACCCTCATGTTAAGCTCTAGTTTAGCCTACTAATTTCCAAGGTGTTACACCTCTCATTTTCAAAAATCAATAAATCAATAGTACAACCAGAAATCTCAGTGAAGTGCAAAATAATTTATAGAACAGAAATGAACCAACAAGGAAACATCAGTCGAGATTTCAACAAACAACGGGCATGCATGAAAACGCAAGAAATAAAGATAGAAAACTCATAGAATTGATTCAACCAACTAAGCATTTCTTTAGCATTTATTCCAAAAAGATGAAAATCTTTCTTCTTTCTAACCCATTTATTCAAATTCAAATTCCAAAAACTTACAAAATGGAAGATTTGGAGACGTTTTGCAATGGTCACTAAGGAGGTTTTTGGCTTAGTGACAAAATTATATAGGATTAATCATCAAGTATGTATGTGTATATATATATATATATATATATATATAATATTAAATATTACCATAAAAAGTATGATTTTAAATATTTATTTATTTTACTTTCAGTTTTTACTATTAATACCACAAGTTTTGTCATTTAGCATTCTAATATATGTACTAATAATTAGGAATATCATTTTTTTATTTGTTTAAATTAATTTAGTTAGATTTTGAAGTTTCTCAACGGTAAAAATTTCTTTATTTCTTTTCCTTTAAAGAAAGGTTCAATAGGCAATACACGTCATCTACAACAAATTCAGATTGTACACTCAAATATGATGATCATGCACGTCATATACAACTTATTAGGAGAGCTTTCTCCTAATGCCTGAGTTTTTTGAGTAATACTTTAAAGTTAATAAGGGTGATTTAGTAAAAAGAATGTGATGTTAGAGCCTATAAAAATTAGCTTCATAAATAAACTCTAGAAGACACTTCTAGCCTATCAATTTCACTATACCTTGGTCTGTTCGCCTATCGTTATGGCCGCAACAAAGCCTTTACATGATATTTTTGTTCACTCCCCTTGTATGACTACAAATAACATATATAGTATGATTTTTTTTTATCCTTCTATCTTTCTTTTGATTTTGATAACACTTTATATATTATTCGAGCATTTAAGGCTATGGATCTAAGATTTAATCTTTGAATCATTATTTTTTATTTTAATACTTGGATATAAAGATTTCTACTAATAAGTTTCATATTTGGAATCATATAAAGGTTAATTTTCTCTATTTATCTCTGTTTTTCATTTAAGTATCGTGATTAAAATTTTATTCCTTTTTTTGTGATTATTCAATTCAAGGCTCCAAGGCAAAGATTTAATTGCACAAATATAAGGACTATCATCATAAAATGTTAGTGTTCTTTGTATCTAGCTCTTTTTTATTAATTTGTCATCAATATTTCTTTAATGCTATTTCTCTTTATTAAACTATGCATTTGAGAACATTGTTAAATGATATTTCAAATTTTAAGTGTGTCAGATAAAAAAATTGTGCATTAACAATCAATTATAACAAAATAAAATTTCGTTCTTAAATTATATTTTTCTCAGTGACACAACTCAAACTAGTAACATGTATGTTTGTCTATCTGTCTGTCTATCTATCTGTCTGTCTGTCTATCTGTCTCTCTGTCTGTCTGTCTGTCTATCTGTCTATCTGTCTATCTGTCTGTCTGTCTGTCTGTCTGTCTATCTATCTCTCTATCTCTCTATCTCTCTATCTCACTATCTATCTATATGTCTATCTATCTGTCTATCTATCTGTCTCTCTATCTAATCTGTCTATCTATCTGATTTGTCTGTCTGTCTGTCTCTCTGTCTGTCTGTCTGTCTGTATGTCTATCTGTCTGTCTATCTATCTATATATGTATCTATCTATATATCTATCTATCTGTCTGTCTGTCTATCTGTCTGTCTGTCTGTCTATCTATCTATCTATCTGCTAAATTTTGAGTTCGGATGAAGGAGTTATGCCCGTTTGAGTGCAGCCTCTCTAGTTAAGGCATTTTCATCCATTTAAAGGAGGGGTATTTTGGTATTTTACTTACCCCACTAGCCTATCACATTTTTTTCACCCAAATAGTGGTCCAAAAAGATTGAGATCAGTTTTAACTCATTCCAAAAGAGCGTAGGGTTTTTATAGAAAAATTCAAGAAGAGAAAAGAGAAGTATTTTTTCAAGAACTTGAAGATTTCCTCAAAAACTTGATTCTTTCAAGGTATGTATGCTCTCAAAGTATTGGGTTTGTTCACCCTCACACCAATCATGTGATTTTCATCCATAAATTCATTCTTGAGGTTTGTTGATTTGAATTCTTTAGAAGTTCTTGAGGTTTTGCTTAATTCTTTAAATATGGAATCTTGTTGACTTCTTGAACTGAGGGTTTTGTGAATGAGTGATGTTCTTGATGGAATTTGAGTTGGTTTTTGATTAATTTTGTTGGGTTTGTAAATATGAACGAGTTTGCGACTAAATCATTCGATTCTAGATGAGTTAGGACTTGAATTGAGCAAGAAAAATTTATTAAAAATATGGGTAGTGGGTGGGGAACCGTGTCAGCAGTGTGCCCCAAACTACCTTCAAAATTTTGAGGCCAGGGTCGTCAGACCCCTTTCTTCTCCGTTCTTCATCCCATATGAGTTCTTTCAAGTCATGACTTCACTCTCTTCTCAATACTAACTATCTAAGCCTTCATTAATCATTGATAGATCCTATATATCCTATTCATAACCTTTCAAAATTTATTTCAAATTTGAGTAAAGATTAAGAGTAAAGTTCGTGAAACCTTTTTGAGTCATTTTTGAGAAGTCTTTTACAATCTTCTAAAACTTGTTTTAAGATTTAAGTAAATGATAAATAGAATCAGGAGAGTTGAGTTTCATGTTTCAAAATGAGTATAAGAAAACTAAGTATTTCCAAGTCTAAACACTTTTACATTTAAAATGAGAGGAAACCTTTGATTTCTGAATGAGTTCCGGAGGAGTTTTGAGCAGTATCTCTTTTAAGACAAACTTTTGAGTAATTATCTCAAGTTGAGGATGAGTTATGTTTTTATACATTTGAGCATGAGTTCTATATATTATTGGAAGTAGTACTGATCACCGATATGGAGATGAGTTCAGACAACTCAAAATTCTCATAAACCATGTATGCCAACATGGGTAAAGGATCATACTTTTTAGATGATTCCTTATTGATTTTAAGGATAGCTTAGTGGATCCGCTTATTTGAGGATGTTCTATACCCTGACAAGGTATATGATTGTTCTGGCAGCACATCGAGATGTTGTATCATCGCATAGCTCATAGTGATGATTGTCGGTTAGAGAATCTCCCAAATAAGATTAAAGAGCTTATTATTGTATTTTATATACATTGTGTTATTATATACTGTTTTAAAAGCTTTATACATCTTTCATCTTTCATTGTTGCTTTCATGATGAGTTGAGTTGAGGTGAGTAAGTTTTCCCTTTCTATCAGTTCAACTATGTATCTCTATGTTGAGTTTTCCCTTTACATACTCGTACATTCAATGTACTGATCTAATTTGGCTTGCATCATTTTATGATGCAAATACAGGTATTCAGGATAATCAACCAGCGCTTCGTTGATCCAATCACATTCCATCTAGCTTTGGTGAGCCTCATTGCTTTCTGGAGGGCTTCACATTATGGTTTTGCTTTGTTAGGATGTCTTGGGTGTCCCGACTTCAATCATAGTATTTAGAGGCTTTATAGACAGAAGTTGTTGAGGAGTCTTTTTCCATCTCCCTTGTTGATATTTTAAAGACATTGATATGAACACTTATGTTCATTTGAGTATTTTCAGATAGCTTTGAGTTAAAGAATTTTCATTAATGACACTTTAAGAGTTGAGTTTTGCATTTGAGTTTCCTATTTCACTTGAGTAAATCTTCCGTTGAGTAATAAGTTAGTCCAAGGGTTCGCTTGGGGACCAACAATGGTTCTGGAGAGCTAGGCACGTCCAGGGTGTAGTCTCGGGGCATGTCAAACTTGGTATTAGAGCACAGAGTTCATGAGTCCTAGGGTGTCTATGAAGCTGTGTATGTAGAGTAATTTTTATTGGTGTGAAGCGCGCCACATCTATAATTAGGAGGCTACAAGATTTAGGAAAAAATTCACTTCCTTCTTAATCGTTTTCGTGGGATATATAGTTCAACTCTATGAAAGTTTCCTTCTAATTCATGCTTGCACGTATCTTTTCAGATCATCCCTCCATGAAGAGCTGTTCGAGGTCATCCTGCAAGGAAAAATGTTGATCCGCAAGATCAAGGGGTACCCAATGGATAAGATACCGGGCAACCCTCTCAAGGAGAGGTCATAAATGTTGAGTTCCGGGATGCTATCTGGATGTTGAGTCAAGTTGTGACCAATCAAGCTAGGCAACAAAGAGTAATTCGGCAGGATGTTGTTGATACATCAAGGATCCGTGAGTTCTTGAGAATTAATCCTCTAGAATTCACAGGGTCAAATGTCACTGAGGATCTAGAGAACTTTATGGAGGAACAACAAAAGGTGTTTGAACTTATGTGTGTCGTTGATGTTGAAGGTGTAGATTTAGTTGCATACCAAATCAAAGGTGTCACTAGGATTTGGTACAACCAATGGAAGAAGTGCAGGGCTGAGGGAGCACCAATTGTGAGCTGGATTATGTTTGAAAGTGCCTTCATGGGGTGTTTCTTTCCCCGCGAGAAGAGAGAGGAAAAGGTAAGATAATTTCTCACTCTTAAATAGTATTCCATGAGTGTGCATGAGTACAACCTCAAGTTTAATCAACTGTCCCTTTATGCTCCGGAGATGGTTGCTGATATGAGGAGTATGATGAGTTTATTTGTATCTGGACTATCCTGCTTGTCAAGCAAAGAGGGTAAGGCTGCTATGTTGATACGGGACATGGACATAGCCAGACTTATGATCCATGATTAGCAGGTTGAGGAAAACAACTTGAAAATAGGGAAGAGTTCGCAGCAAGAGGGCTAAGGCAATAGGTATTGAGCCCAGACAAAAGAAGACCGGAAATGTGAACCGGTCACTTTTTCAGCAAAGGCCAACTGGACCTGCACCATCATCATCTAGTGCACCTGCACCAAAGTACAGAGGTGAGTTCAGGAATCAGAATTCTTAGAACTTCAGAGCTCGACCTACTCAATCTCAGGGTAGTGTGGCATAAGGGGCCAACTTACCCCTACATGTGCTAAGTGTGGTAGGAACCACCAAGGAGCGTGTCGTGATGACTCCAATGACTGCTTCAAGTGTGGTCAGACAAGTAACTTTATGCAAGAGTGCCCTAGGAACAAGCAAGGTAATGGTAATGGGGGCAATAGAGCCCAATCTTCTTCAGTGGCTCATGTAGGTAGGGCTCCTCCAAGAGGAGCTATTTCAAGAACAGGTGGAGGAGAAAACCGTCTACATTCTATCACCAGCCGTCAAGAGGAGTAGAATTCACCAGATGTTGTCACTGGTATGATCAAAGTCTTTACCTTTGATGTATATGCATTACTTGATCCAGGTGCGAGTTTATCTTTTGTGACTCCGTATATAGCTATGAAGTTTGATATTCTTCCCGAACGACTTCTTGAGCCTTTCAGTTTTTCCACACTTATTGGTGAGTCTATTTTAGCCGAGAAAGTTTATCATGATTGTACCATCTCTTTCAATCATAAGGACACCATGGATGACTTAGTTAAGTTACATATGATGGACTTTGATGTTATTCTAGGTATGGGCTGGCTTCATGGCTTTTATGTCTTAGTTGATTGTAAAACTCGAGTAGTTAAATTCTAGTTTCCTAATAAGCCTGTTATAGACTAGAGGAGTAGTTAAGTAGTGCCTAAGGGTCGTTTTATTTCATACCTTAAGGTCAGAAAGTTAGTCTCTAAGGGGTGCATATATCACTTAGTCCGAGTTAATGACTCTAGTGTTGAGACACCGCCTATTCAGTCAGTTCCAGTTGTGAGTGCGTTTCCAGAGGTCTTTCCAGATGATCTTCCTAGAGTCTCTCCTGAGAGAGAAATTGACTTCGACATAGATATTCTTCCTAATAATCGACCTATCTCCATTCCGCCATATAGAATGGATCCAGTTGAGTTAAAAGAGTTAAAAGAGAAGTTCAAAGATCTCCTTGATATAGGTTTTATTCAACCTACTGTCTCACCTTGGGGCACTCCTGTCTTATTTGTGAGGAAGAAAGATGGTTCTCTTAGGATGTGTATTGATTACCGCCAGTTGAACAAGGTCATCATAAAGAATAAGTATCCTCATGTCATGACCCAAAATTATAAGTCGTGAAGGCACCTATGTTCCAACCGATAGGTAAGCCAACCCAACACTTTTACCAATTCAATTCAATATTAATAATGGGAAAACTAAGCTACTGATAGAATATCTCAACAACGAAGTCTTTCATAAGTATTATATGCGGAAACTAAACTAGCACCCAAGATTTAGTGTCAGAAGTACAAGAGCTTCTAAATATGGTGCAAGTCTGAAACTAAAATGACAAATTCAAACATAAGCGATATCCTTTCTGAATACTAAAACAAAAAAATAAATAAAAGATAGAAGGAGGTATAGGCCACGGAACCGCCAAGAAGCTCACCACAACTCTAAGATACTCCAAGATCAGATTCAAAAAGCTCCACGAAAAGTGCTCGTACTTGCAATCGAATCTGCTCCACAAAGAGCGCAACAAGTGTAGTATGAGTACGAAACCACGTGTACTCAGTATTTCTCATAGACCGACAACAAAGAAGTAGTGACGGGAGTTCATGTAAGAAAATCAGTTCCTTACTTATACAAGTCTGTATTTTACTTACCAGTCAAGTTCCATCAATAAGGATAATCAAACTTCACGTAATCAACAATAATATATGAGGTAATGAGATGCAATGCAATGTGACACTATGAAATTATATGCCTCAGATGCCAAGTACTCTCTCAACCGTATATACATGATAATCCTAAGAAATACATCGAGAGTTCATGACCCATGGTGGACTCGAGAGGTCCATATACCGACATGGACGATCTCCACAGGTCTCTGTGGACGATCTCAACGCACTATTATAGAATAAAACAATTTCCACACGGACGATCTCACACGTGCCCAAATTATAATCTTAACATCTCACCATAGCCAACACAGACAATCTCTACGTGCCCAACTTATACTCAATCTCATGTCAATGCATGTGCACAATATGATTTCAATTAAAAGAGATGATGATGCATCTCAATCAATCAAATATCAGCATAATACATAACCACCTCAACTATCACAAATATACGGGTTCAATAAAGAAACACAATCACACAGAGAATTCAAGTCAATAATACATCAGCTAATGTCCATATGCTTTCGCAGTCTCGGATTACAATCCGCATTCTATAGTAATACACTTTCCCTTTATAACACCGGTACTCATACCAATGTCCGTCACACCATTGGTACGAGACCCTCATCTTTCACCTTTACCCATGGTCTATTCCATTTTTAATCTTTAATTATAAAAAAAATGTCCTTCAACGAAATTTGAAAGTCTTAACATACCTTGAATGCCGAACAAGTGCCACGAATCCTCAAGATTTTTCCTTCCCTTTTGGCAAAGCTTCAGAACCTTTCCAATCTTCCAATTATGCAATAATCGTAAGCCCGCGAGTTCGTAGACACCCATATTATTATATGTCTATCCTAGACCCAAAAAATCACTCGTATCTCTAATCGAGCTCTTAATTTTTCTATAATTTATATGTTAAAATCATATTTGCTAAATTTCAAGCCTAGGGTTAAACCTCAATCTCTCCAAATATCCTAAAATTCAATGTTAAATCATATAATATACACCTAATAATTAATTACCTATCTCAATATATTAAATTTAGGTTTACCCTACGAAAAATAATTAATAATAAATTAATTTAACCACTGGTTACAAAACCAGTGGCGACCCTCAGAAACAAAAGGGTTTTGCCTTACATTAATGCACCTCAACATGACCCCAAATGCTTTCCCTGAACCTCATTAATTACAACAATTATACTACTAATATTAACAAGGAACAACAGGTTCCAATCACGAAGACGACAAGCAAAATTATCTCCTACCACTATATTCCAATTAACTAACATATTTAAACTTCCCAATAATTACCGAATCATTGCAGCCTTAAATTTATACACATTAGACAATGATTACTTATTAGAAGATACTCCTTCCTATATCGAAAGAATTAAACATCAATTAATTTCAACAATTAATGCAGTGACCCACTTTCTTTTATCCAATAATCTATACACTAAAACTAATAATACTTGAAGCTCCTCCAACAAACAAAAACTACATATACCAGAATGAGTTTGGCTAGTCTTACTGAGATACTCGTCTTCAATCGCAATTACTCCTATTTGAGTGCTCTTATTTTTCCCCCTCAAAGTCAGAATATGATCAATAACTACTCCCATTCCTTTTTTTTCCCTTTTACCCTAGCTACATGGATTATAAGTGAGTAGTGGGTATAACCCACTTTCGATATTTTTTATTTATTAGATAAATAGATAATTAATTCATATTCCTATTAATAATCAATTATTCTAAATTAATTGTCCATTAAATAATCGCAATTAATTAAATAGTTCAAAAAAATTAAATTTTAGTACTTTTGGGAAGAAACTTTTATGGAAGAAAGAATACTAGTTCTCAAAATGACCTAACGGGTCGTTACACCTCATTCGAGAATTGATGATCTTTTTTATCAACTTCAGGGTGCCACTTGGTTTTCTTAGATAGACCTCAGATCTGGCTATCATCAGTTGAGAGTAAGATAAAGTGACATCTCGAACACAGCATTCAGGACCCATTATGGTCATTAAGAGTGACTGGTTATGTCTTTTGGTTTGACTAATGCACCTGCAACGTTCATGGACCTTATGAACAGAGTGTTTAAGCCATATATTCATATATTTGTTATCGTGTTTATTGATTACATCCTAATTTATTCAAGGAATGAAGAGGATCATGCTAGTCATCTCAGAATAGTACTCCAATATCTCAGGTATAGAAAGTTGTATGGTAAATATTCCAAGTGTGAGTTTTTTCTTGAGTCTGTGATGTTCTTAGGCCACATCGTGTCTGGTGAAGGGATTCGAGTTTACACTCAAAAGATTGAAGTAGTGCAGAACAAGCCCAGACCCAACTCTCCAATTGATATAATGAGTTTCTTGGGATTGGCTGGCTATTATAAAAAGTTTGTCGAGGGGTTTTCATCCATTTCATCCACGTTGACGAAATTGACTCAGAAGATAGTAAAGTTTCAATGGTCTGAAGCTTCTGATAAAAGCTTTCAGGAATTGAAAACTCGGTTAACTACTGCCCCAGGGTTGACCCTACCAGAGGGTACTAAAGGCTTTGTTGTATGTTGTGATGCGTCCAGAGTTGGACTTGGTTGTGTATTGATGCCGAATGGTAAGGTTATAGCCTATGCCTCCAGACAACTTAAGTTTCACGAGAAGAACTTCCCAACTCATGATCTAGAGTTGACTGTTGTAGTATTTGCTTTGAAAATATGGCATCACTATCTCTATGATGTTCATATAGATGTGTTCACCGATCAAAAGAGTCTTCAGTATGTTTTTAGTCAGAAAGAGCTTAATATTAGATAGAGGAGGTGGTTAGAGTTGCTCAAGGATTACGACATGCATATCCTCTATCACCCAAGTAAGGCAAATGTTGCTGCTGATTCTTTGAGAAAGTTGTCTATGGGAAGTACTACTCATGTTGAGGAAGGCAAGAAAGAATTATCCAAGATGTGCATAGACTTGCACTATTGGGAGTCCGGTTGTTGGATTCCAATGAAGGTGGAGTGGTGATGATGAATGGGGCTGAATCGTCACTAGTGTCTGAAGTGAAAGAGAAAATAGAGCAAGACCTTGTTGTTCTTGAATTGAAGGGAAATGATCATAAGCAGAAAGTGATGACTTTTGAACATGGGGGAGATGGTGTGTTGAGGTATTGAAGGTAGATTGTGTGTACCAAAGGAGGATGAACTCCAAGAGAGGATCATGGAGGAAGCTCATAGTTCCAGATATTCAATCCATCTCGGTTCCACAAAGATGTATCATGACTTGAGGGAAGTCTATTGGTGGAGTAGTATGAAGAGGTGTATTGCAGATTTCGTTGCTAAATTCCCAAATTTCCAACAAGTCAAGGTAGAGCACAAAAGGCCCGATGGTATGGCTCAGAATATAGACAGTGCAAATTCGTCAAAAATCCTATACAGATGTTAGGAGAAGAGAATTGGAGTTTGAGGTGGATGATTGGGTTTACATGAAGGTTTCACCCATGAATGGTGTTATGAGATTTTGCAAGAAGGGGAAACTCAGTCCCCAGTATATTGGTCCTTCTAGGATATCTGAAAAAATTGGCAATGTAGCTTATGAACTGGATCTACCATCAGAGTTAGTAGCAGGCCATCCGGTATTCTACATTTCTATGTTGAAGAAGTGTATGGGCGATCCTTCACTTATTACACCTACCAAGAATAGTTGTATTAAGGACAACCTATCTTTTGAGGATATACATATTCAGATCTTGATCGTCAGGTTCATAAGTTGAGAACCAAGGAGGTTGCATCAGTCAAGGTCTTATGGAGAAATCAATTTGTTGAGTAAGCTACTGGGAGGCTGAGGAGGATATGAAGAAGTGATACCCACATCTCTTCCCTTCCAGAGAATTTCCAGATCAAGGTACTAATTCTTTGTAAACTACTCCTTAAATAAATATGCTGAGCTAACTAAATTGTTTGTTGCGTGCTGGAGACTAGGTTGTTAAATGTGTTCCACCCCTGCTCTATCTAGTGTGATCTCATTCAAGGACGGATGTTCCCAAGGGGGAGATATTGCAACACCTTGAACTTTGGTCGGTTTTTTGAGTTTTAGGTCAACTTCAAATGACCATTACTTTCAGCACAAGATGAGATAGTGGCCCATGAGGTATCAAATCGACGGTCTTTGAGTCCTCTTTCAAACGCTACCGAGTTTGCTAAATTCCCAGTTTGGATGAAGAGTTATGCCTGTTTGAGTGCAGCCTGTCAAGTTAAGGCATTTTCATCAGTTTTAAGGAGGGGTGTTTTGGTCTTTTACTTACTCCAGTAGCCTAGAACATTTTTATTAACCCAAGTCTAAACTGATTGAAATCAGTTTTTATTCATTCCAAAAGAGCGTATGGTTTTTAGAGAGAAGTTCAAGAGGAGAAAAGAAATAGGATTCAAGCATTCTTTAAAGAACTTGGTTCTTTCAAGGTATGTAAGCTCTTAGAGTGTTGGGTTTTCTCACCTTCACGCCAATCATATGAATTCCATCCATAAATTCGTTCTTGAGGTTGGTTGATTTGAATTCATGACGAGTTCTTGAGGTTTTGCATCATTCTTTAACAATGGAGTCTTTTTAAGTTCTTGAGGTTAGGGTTTTGCGAATGAGTGATGTTCTTGAAGGAATTTGAGTGTATTTTCCATTAATTTTTTTGGGTTGAGTAAACCATTCGATTCTAGAAGAGTTAGGCCTTGAATTGAGCAAGAAAAAATTGTCAAAAATCATGGTAGCGGGCGGGGCGGGACTCTGCGCCAGCAGTGCGCCCAAACTACTGTTCAGTAGTTTAGGGCCTGGCGCAGCACCAGCAGTGCGCTCCAAACTACATTCAGTAGTTTGAGGCCAAGCGTCCTGCCAGTAGTACGCCAGGGTCGTTAGGCCCCTTTCTTCTTCATTCTTCATCCCGTAAAAGTTCTTTCAAGTCATGTCTTTGCTCTCTTCTCTATACTAACTATCTAATCCTTCATTAATCATTGAGAGATCCTATTTATTGATGAGTCGGGGATTTCGACTCATTTAGGGCTTATTATTCAAGGATTTAGAGTCCTCAATGCCTATTTTATACTTGTAACTGATGTTTAAATGTTGATCTGCAGCAATGAAGGCTAAAGAGTACGGCAAGGACAATAAGAGTGAAAAAAGCTAAAAAAGTTGAAGGAAAGAAAAGTTGGTACTCGCCAAAGAAACTCGGCGAGTCGACGAGTGGACCTTGAGCTCGCCTAAAGTTCCAGCATGCTAGCCCATGGACAAAGCAAACTTGGCGAACAGACTAGTGGTTCGATGACCACCATCCACGGATGACCAGTACGGGCCGTGGGTGGACCCACGGTCCGTGGACGTGGTCTCGTGGGTGGGGCAGTGATGAACTAAAATTATTTTAAGTTGGGGACTTATGGGTTAATTCTTTATTAGTTGGGGGTTAAGTGGTGTCGTTTTATTAGTGATTAGACCACCTATATAAACCTATTAGACCCCTAAACAAAGTCATCTAATTGATTATTCTAGTTTCACCAAAGAACCCAAATTCCCTCCCAAAAATCCTCTCTCTAGAAAGTGAAGAAGAACAAAAGAAAACTAGGTCAAATTCCTCCATTGTTACAATATTTTGTGAGGGATATCAATCAAGGTATGTTAGCTTATTCACCTATGGATTCTTCCATCCATAGAGCCCCCTAGATTTCCCCCAATTGTGAAGACAAAACCCAATTCTAGCTAGGGTTTGTTCTTATGTTGTGGGTAGTATTTGAGAATGAATCCAATTGAATGGATATTACTTGTTTATGATTGTTTTATTATTGATTCATGATATTATGATGAATTTCTATATTTTCCATGGTTAACCCTAGTCTAATTGATGAAATCAAGTAATGTGGGTTTATGCCTTGTGAAGTGAAATTGAGGATTCAAAGGTGATCTTCTAGAATTGATGACATGTATAGTAATTGTTCAAGAATAGAAGTATGTGAACATGAATTGAATTAGAAAAATGTACATATGATGGATCTTGATTAGTAATGAATGAGGTAGAGACTTTATGATGAATTATGACTAGAATTGCTTAAAGAATAAGCTTATGACTAGTATGTCTTGTGATCTAGACTTGTATGATGATCGTAAGAAGTAAATCTTTGATAATAGGGTTGAATTCATGAATGTTGATCACTAGGGATTTTAGAGTAAGTCTAATTTGATGAGATATCATGCATAAAATTGGTATACTAATGGCTAGAGTTTTTTTGAAAGGTCTTTTACCCACATGACCTACCTAGTACTATATGAATGCATGTAAGTAGAATGTGAAAGCTATTCTCACATAGAATGATTCTAGATTTGAAAGGTTAATCCCCTAAAATGAATCAAAGCATGTTAGACTAGAATAGCTTGAAGATTTGACCTAACATCCCTTCATGTATAGCTTGACTTGGTAAGATAAGACCAAGCTTGGTAGCTTGAGTTAGGAGTTCTCATGGTAGCTTAGGATTGAGCATCCATACTCTCCTAAGGATAGCTTGACTATCATTATAGAAGGCTTTCATGGTAGCTTGAGATAGTAGATCTCATGGTAGCCTAGTATTGAGGAATTACACTCTCCTAAGGGTAGCTTGAACAAGCATCATAGGATGCCTTCATGGTAGCTTGACTTGGTTAGGCCAAGATCATTTAATGGTAGCTTAGGATTGAGAAATCGTACTCTCCTAATGGTAGCTTGCACTAGCATCATAGAATTCTTGCATGGTAGCTAGGATGGAACATTGTATCCTTCCTTGTATAGCTTGGACTTGCATGTTCATGTGTTTTTCCATGATAGCTTGGTCTAGCCTATTAGGGTGCTATTCCTTGGTAGCCTGGAATTGATAAATAGAAATCATTCATGGTATTGACTTGCCTTGTACTAAATAGGAAAGTACCCTAAACGAATTTGGAAAATAGTATAGAGGGACTAGGCCCCAATCTAGTAAGTATGTACGATGGCCTAAAGTGGTACTTAGTGTGAATGGTAGTATGAAATTTCATTCATGCATTGCACAAGTATGACTTGAAGCTACTTATGAAGTGTTCTCTAATATGATGTATGCTTAGCTTGGAGTGTTGCTATAGTTGCCTTCCATGATATGTTGACTAAAGGTCGTAGTTTCCTTGTCTATATGAAGTAGGTCAAGAATGAGACCAATGAATGGTAAGTATGAATATGGTGACTCCAAGGTCATGCTTAGTGTGAATGGTATTATGGGATGCCATTCATGCATTGCACAAGTTTGTTTTGAGGTTACTTAGGAGTATAGTGTTCACATGATATGTAGTTCTAGGTGTAAACGATACCATGAACATGATGTATCTCCTATGCTCAAGACTTATGTCTTATGTTGACTTATGCTTTTATGATGCTTATGTTGGAGATTACGCTTATGACTATGTTATTGTCTCTTATGCTTATGTCTCATGTTGACTAATCATTTTTGATATGCTCTTATGATGTCATGTTAGCTAACATATTTAGTACATTTTGTACTAACGCATACTCTTGCCTACATTCTTATCAAATGTAGGGCCCGGCTACTTTGAGTTCTACCTTGGAAGCTAGGTTCTTAGAAGGAGCAAGAAGTTGAAAATTGGTGAGTCCTCATATCATCGAGGATAAAGCCACCATTTTTTTTATGTCATTTCTTTATGTTTTGAGACTATTTTATGGGCTGTGTCCCAAGAGTTTTATTCAAGTTGAGTTTAGATGGTTTGAGACAAAGTGTAGTAAGACTTCCGCTTTCTTTTATAAAATACTTCTATTGTATGGATAATGTTTTAAAATTTCCGTACTTTTCTATTATTTTATGTTATGATACGCTAAGGGCTTGTATGAGACCCCTTCAGGGACAAGTACGCCATGTTACTTCTAAGGTGTATCCCTGGGTCGTGACACGTATTGATGCAATTTTGAAATGAAGAGAAGGAGTTCCTACATTGTTCAATTCTGGGTTTTTGATTTTTTACATTCTAGAACATTGTTTTAACATTTTGGAGTAGAGATTGTGAGATTGTGAGATTTTTAGCTTAAATTTCAAGATTTCGGAATTACAGATCATTGTCAAATCAGATGGAAAACTTCGTTGGTAATAATTTCTTGTTTTTACTATCCTTGGCTAAAACCCCTTTTCTTGGCGGGGGGGGGGTGTTGTTATGTAGTTGAATGCATTAATTAGCTAATGGGTGTTGGTAGTTACTGATTTTATTATCGGTTTGAAGTGGGTTCAATTAATTGTTCTTGTTTTAATTGAGGAATTGTAGTTGCAAATGCGATCCTAGCTTAGTACTCTATACTTTCTTGAGAAAGAGGTATTAGAGGCGAATTATTAGTTGATAATTGTATTGATTGCATCTTTACGAATCTAGCTTGAGAAGGTGGATTTGATGACATTCTTACAAATTCAACTTGAGAAAGTGGATTAATTATTGTTTGGTTGTGTTTTGCTTGTTGAGGTTCGAAAAAACTCACTTGACTCACAATAGTTGATTGAGATAAGCACTCAAAACCTAGCCTACCCACCGAGATTCAACATCTTTGAGTAACTAGTAATCACCTATTATCCGAAATTAGCATTCAACTTATCACACTCCCAAGGATCATTCTCTACTGATTTACATCACCTTTAGTTGTCGTAAATTGGTTACCCAAATCTCCCCATTTGATATTAATCATCGAGACTTTGAGATTTAATTTAATATTGCGAAAACTCTACTTCTACAAATGATTAGGACACAATTTTACTTTATAAATAAATTCTTTATTGTATCACTCCCTGTGGGATCGACCCCAACTCTTAGTTGGGTTTATACTTGTTAGCGACCACCTACACTTAAAATTGGATGAAGTGTAGTTGAGCGTTATAAAAAATGGCGCTGCTGCCGTGTAGTGGTGTTTAGATTTCTTTTATTTAAGTTTAGTCGTGAACTGATTTTGTTGTAGTTGAATAATCTATTTTGTGTTCTTTGTTGGGTTCTCTAAAATAGATGAAGAGATGAGTGTAAACGGGAGTAACGCCAACCAACTTGGGAACAACGATTACATCGAGAATTTACATGATGTCAATGAGGATCAGTTGGGAAGTGCGGGTGCAATTTGATTGCCTCCTACTATGGGCAATGCGGTATTTCATGTGACTAGCAAAATATTGCAGCTGTTGCAAATGAAGGGTCTCTTTGGAGGACTAGCTCATTGTCATGACCCAGGGGTACACCCTAGATCTGACAAGGCGTACTTGACCCCGGAGGGGTCTCATACAAGCCCTTGGCATATCATAACATAAGATAATAGAAAAGTGTGGAAATTTTAAAATATTTTCCATATAATCAAAGTGTTTATAAAAGCAAAGCAGAAGTCTTACTACACTTGTCTCAAACCATCTAATACAACTTTGAATACTCTTGGGTCACAGCCCATACAATAGTCTCAAGACATAAAAATAAAAGACATAAAGCATATGGTGGCTTTATCCTCGATGCTATGATGACTCACCAATCTTCAACTCCTTGCTCCTACTAAGAACCTAGCCTCAAAGGTAGAACTCAAGATCTCCGGACCCTACATTTGATAAGAATGTCGGCAAGAGTATGCGTTACTACAAAATGTACTAAATATGTTAGCTAGCATAACATCATACGAGCATATCATAATGGTTAGTCAACATGAAACATAAACAAAAAACATAACAACATCGTCATAAGCATAATTTCCAACATAGTCATAACATGAGCATAAGTCAACATAAGGCATAATCCAATAGCATAGGAGGTACCACATAGTCATAACATGGTCACTACTTAGACTTCATATCATAAGAGAACTATCTCATAGGTAACCTCAAAGCATACTTGTGCAATGTATGAATAAGACCCCATAATCCCATTAACACTAAGTATTACTCTTAGGTCATCATAATCATACTTACCACTGTTTGGTCTCATTCTTAGCTTACTTCATATAGACAAGGGAACTATCACCTTTAGTCAACATATCATGGGATGCAACTATAGCAAAAACCCAAGCTAAACATACATCATATAAGAGAACACTTCATAAGTAGCTTCAAGTCATACTTGTGCAATGCATGGATAAGACCCCATAATCCTACCTATACTAAGTACCACCTTAGGCCATCATACAAACTCATTAGCTAGGGACTAGTCCGTCTCTTTAAACCTTAGAACACTATGAGGTACTTCTCAAGCACATCTTAGTTCATTACTAGGTTGAACCCTATGAGATACTCCCTTGAGCATGTCTATGTTCATTATTAATTTTGAACACTTGGAGATACCTTTTCAAGTATATCTTAGTTCATTTTACTCTTGGAAGACTATGAGATGCCTCTCTAAGTATATCTTAATTCCTCTTGAACACTAGGAGATACTTCTTTAAACATGTCTTAGTTCCATGGATACAAAGATTGCTACTAGAAACCCAAACTCCACTAGGTGAAGCCTTCCATCTCATAAGACCTAATTTGGGAAAACCCAGACTCTACTATGTGAGAGTTCCCCCTTTACCTTGGATAGTCTGGACATCAACTAGGTGTGGTTCTCCTCTCAACTTGGAGCCCGAACCCTACCTTGTGTGAACTTCCATCTCATTGTCAATATCCCTTTGGGGCCAAACATACACCCCTTAGACTAGTTATTAAGCCTTACTAGCATTCATGTCTCATGGAAGGATTTCCTTGATAACCAATCAATGTGCAAGTGATTCTATCACTTCATACATTCAAGCATTCACTAGGTAGATTAGGTAGGTATAGGCCTTCCACCACAATCTATCCATTATTCTTCTATTTTCATATAGGCTTTACTCTCGAAGCCTCAACATAGATAATTCATTATATTAGCCTTACTCTCAAAGCCCTAGAAGTCAACACTCATGACTACAAGCCTTACTCTCAAAGGTTTTCTTCATTCAATCATCATGCATATCTATATTACAAGACATTCTAGTCATAAGCTTCATCTTTAAGCAATTCTAGTCAAAATTCATCATATAGGTTCAATCTCAATCATTACTAGTCATGATCCATCATATATACTACATTCTAATTCAATTAATGTTTACATGATTTTATTCTTGAACAATTACTGTACATATTCACAATTCAAGAAGATCACCTATGAATCCTCAATTTCACTTCACAAGGCATAAACCCACATTCTTCAATTTCGTAAATTAGACTAGGGTTAACCATGTAAAACATGTAATATAATCATAATATCATGATTCACTACTAATTCAATCATAAACAATCAATACCCACTCAATTGCGTCAAAATACTACATAACCCACAATGTTGAAGAAACCCTAACTAGAATTGGCAATTTTCTTCATCAAATTGGCGGAATTCTAGGTGGCTCCATGGATGGAAGAATCTATGGATGAATAAGATAACATACCTTGGATACAAATCCTTACAAAGCCTGCAACAATGGAGTCTTGACTTGACCTAGCTTGACCCTCTTCTTCAATTTCTAGAGAGAGAAATATTTGAGAGGAGAGCTTTTGGATTTGATTTGGGTCTTGGGAAATAATGACTTAATTGGGGTGGTTAAATGGCTAAACTAGTTTATATAGGTGTACTAAGTCGAAACAAAATGAACTCACTTAATAACCACCTAATTTGGAATTTCCTAAAAAGTCCCTCGCTAGGCAGCACGGTGCCAGGCACCACGATAGGGCTTCACGAGCCATGGTCAAGACCACTGGCCGTGGTCCTGCTCGTTGTCCATGGACCAGTGGCTTGGCCTCAAGGTCTTGGCCTCCACAAGACTAAGGCACCTTCACGGGCCTTCCCACGAGCCATGGTCAAGACCACTTGTTGTGAAGTGGATCGTGAAGGTGAGCCACTTGGAGGAAGTCCTTAGGTAGCTACTGCCCAAGCTCCACGGACCACTCCACGAGCTGTGGTCCTCACCACTGGCCGTGGTGGTGGCCATGAAGTTGAGGCAGTGCTTGCCAAGGTTGGGGTAGCCTTGGCCCTTGGCTTGGGCCTTGGCACTTGCCCTTTAACCTTGACTGTTGTAGCCCTCAACTTAACCCTAGATGGTGTACTAAACTACGGGGTGTAACAATATCTCCCTCTTGGGGACATTCTTCCTAGAATGACACTCTAGGCATTTCTTAAGGTCACAACTCTAGACTAGCAACCCATCATGCATGCAACTAATCTATATGCATATAAACAAAAGAGGAACTTCATCTCCAATCTAAATACATTAAATTCAACACAAGGAAGTAGGAACTACATCTAACAACCCAAGATGTAAGAAATTCTCATAACTAGCTATGTTCAAGGAGGAACTACCATCTCCTAGTCATAACATGCTCAACATACACTCATGGACCCTATATGCAATTTACTCTCAAAAAGTATTTATTCATGGAGGAATCCCTCAACTCCAAACTAAGGCATGCTCATATATTCATCTCATGAAGTTCTATAGGCAATTCATAATCAATACACTACAACATGAGGAAAAACAATGCAGAAAATCATTTCTATCAAGACCTAAGCTTTTTCATGAACATGCATATAAAGACATCATGGCAACACATAAACACACAATGACCTTGCTATCTAAGCACACCATCTCCCGCTTGGGAGTAGGCCTACACCGGCTTTCTAAGCAACATTCATACTAGAGACAACTTCAAAGTCTAACATATCAAGTCACAAAAGACCAAACAATACCGGAATTTAATAAAGCATAAAACACATACCGGTAGCAACATTAGGAGGTCACACTTGATCATTTTTAGCTTGAAGAACATAGAACCTATTCTTCTTTTGGCATTCTCATCCGGTGTCATGACCCAAGGGTACCCCCTAGGTGTAACAAGGCACATAGAACCCCGAAAGGCACCATGTAAGCCACTTAGCATATCATAACATAAGTAAAGAACAATAAAGAGTAAAAACACATTTCAAGTGTGTAGAACAATTCATAAAAGCATAGCGGAAGTCTAGACTTGTCTCATTAGCCATCTATTACAATCGAAGTCTCAAAATAGGGTCACAGCCCTTTACAATAAAATTCTCAAATGAAAGTACAAGAAAGAACTAGAAAGTCATCATGCGTCCTCGAACCATGAGGACTCACCAAAAGCAAGGAGAGTAGTCGATCCAAGTTTTGATCAAGAAGGAAGCACACCTCAAGAACCGGAGCCTACAGTTAAAGAAAAATGTAGAAAATATGGGTTAGTACAAAGATGCACTAAGTATGATAGTCATGCACAAAATGGGATATTTTAGTTGAATGCATGCAATTTGTAAGTTAAAACCTCATTTAGAAGATAATGGAAGAGCATAAGTCATAAGCATGTTTATTACAAAAATACTCACATCATAAGAGAACCACACCACGACCACTCTCAAAGCTTACTTGTGCAATGCATGCATGAAGTCCCATACCCCCACTCACACACTAAGTAGAGTTTCTTGAGCGGCCATAGTTCTTACTTCCTGTTCTTGTCATGGTGGGAATAATCCTTAACCGACATAGACCATTTGAGCTTAGCATGGAATCCAGTGTCATGCCCCACACCGAAAAGAGGTGTCCTACTTGCCTAAGGTAGAACTAAAATGTATTAGCGTTTAGGTGGATCCACTAGCTAAAGACCTATGTTGGCACATAGTTATGGGATAGGAAGATTGTTGCTAGAAACCTCAACCTTACTTACGGGGGGAGCTTCCATTTAATGAGATTACTTTTAGAAACCCGGCCTTACTTAACGGGGGAGCCTCAATCTCATATTCCATATCCACTCTGTGCTAAGCATTACTTCAAAATATTTCATGTTTAATCTTGAATTAAATTCATATGCATGAAAGAGTGCCTTGACACTCTATCCAACACAAGTCATAACATAGCTCACAGATTCAATAGGTGAGAATGGACTTTCAACCTTAGAATCATTATATTATGAGAAAACCTTTCACATCGTGTTCATTATATGTTTACGAGAATGACCTTTCAATCAACACAACAATTAGATTATAATCATGTTCATAAATCATATTCAATGAGTCCACATTCATGTATAATTCTCATGTTTTACCCCTCTTGGGATCAAGGATCACATTCCATCCAAAACATCCAAATTTACAACATTAGATATGGATAATAACATGATTCAATTAACTAAAGTACTACAAGCAGAATCTTATAGTAATCTTCTTTCATCAATTCACCCACATCACAAAGGCATAAATTGGGAAATATAGGATTCCATGGATTCTTGGGAGATTTCATCATAAAACCATAAGAAAAATAACAATTTAAACATAATATAACGCAATTAAATCAATAAGAACGTTTTTGAAAAAGGAATACATGACTTGGAGTAAAACCCTAGCTTTTGGAGGGATTATTAGTTTGAAATTGAGTTTTGGAGGGACTCCATGGATGAAGAATATCCATGGATGAAATACTACCATACCTTGATGAAGAATCCTCACGAAATTGAGTGGAAAAGGCTTCAAGTTCAAAGCCTAGCTTGACCCTCTTCTTCTTGTTCCTTGGAGTTCTAGAGAGAAGATTTAGGGGGAAATTGATTTTGATTTGGGAATTTTGAAATTATGAGGAGGATGAATAGATTTAGGGGTCTTAAAACATTATATAGTTAGTCTAAAATAATACAAAACGACGTCACATAATACTTAATTAAAATGGAAAACACCAAAACACCCCTCCACTTAACTACCTAAAGGCAGTTTCCAGCGCCTCACCCACGACCACCATCAACGGACCGTGGTTGGACCCACGACTCGTGCTGGTGAACCGTGGTTCTGGTTCTGGGGCTTGGTTTTCCAGGACTTGACACATGACCCCCATCTACGAGGCGTGGGTGGACCTACGGGGCGTGGGTTGCCCTCGTGGGTCACTGCCCAGGTAACTTTTTGGGTCTTTTCCTCAAGGACCCATGGTTGGCCTTTGGGGTTTAGTTCTAACACGAACACATGAATTTTAAGGTACGGGGAGGTACTTTCAAGGCTCTAACCCTAACGTCAAGCTCTAGCTTAGCATACTAGTTTCCGGAGTGTTACAATATCTCCCCCACTAGGAACATTCGTCCTCGAATGATGATCTAGACACCTTACGGAAATAAAGACTCAAGACCAGCAGGCCATTATGCATGAAACATCAAAATAATAAACCATTTAAAGGAGGAAACATCAACTCCATCTCAAAATATAGTCAATGCGATACAAGGAAATATGAACTACATCTAACAACCCAAAATGCATGAAACTCAATATTTCTCATATTCATAGGTGGAACTACCTTCTGCAACTAAAATAATGATCAACACACATCAAGGAGCCAATATGCAATTACTCTAAAAAGCATACTAAAGCATGTTCATCAAAACATCTCATGAAGTCAAATAAGCAACTCAAACTAAATGCACAACGGCATGAGGAATCTAAATCATGAAAACTTATTTTCTCACTACACAAGAATTTCATAAGGAACATGCATAACATAAGGAAATCATGGAAAAGCTCATATAAAACACATGACTTCCACAACACTAAAACTCAAGGGGAACTAATTAACTCAAGCTTCAATAGGAGTAGAAGGGAAGAGATGAGGGTATCGGGATTTCATATCGGCCTCGGCCTCCCAAGTAGCACCCTCAACTCAGTGATTCCTCAATAAAACCTTAACGGAAGCTATTTCCTTGTTTCTCAACCTCTTGACTTGCCGGTCTAAGATCTCTACCAGAACCTCTTCATAAGAAAGGCTTTCATCAACTCCCAACACTTCTAGGGGAATAATGGACACCGGATCTCCAATAAACTTTTTAAGCATAAAAACATGAAATACCGGGTGAACCGGGGCCAACTCATTTGGCAAGTTCAATTCATAGGCAACTTTCCCAATACGCTTCAAAATTTTATATGGGCCCACATACCGGGGACTTAGTTTCCCTTTTCTTGCCAATCCTGAGATTTTCAAAGAGATCCAATCATTAACTTCAAATTCTAGATCACTTCTTCTAACATTGGCATAGGACTTTTGTCTACTTTGAGCCGTTCTCAACCTCTCTCTAATGATCCAAACTTTCTCAATAGCCTTAAAAACCGATTCGGGGCCAATAAGAGCAATATCACCTACTTCAAACCATCTAACTGGAGACCTACATCTCTTACCATACAAGGCTTTAAAAGGAGCCATACCGATACATGAGTGATGACTATTATTGTAGGCAAACTCAATTAATCGCAGGTGATCATCCCAATTACCCTTGAAGTCTATAACACATACCCTCAACATATTTTCTAGTGTTTGAATGGTACGTTCCTCTTGCCCATCAGTTTGGGGGTGAAAAGCCGTACTAAGCTTAACCTTAGTACCAAGCCCTTTTTAAAATGACTTCCAAAAGTGTGAAGTAAATTGAGTACCCCAATCCGAAATAATAGATAAAGGAGCCCCATGCAACTTCAATATCTCTCTTATATACAACATGGCATAGTCTTCCGCCTAATGAGAAGCCTTGACGGTAATTAAGTGGGCTGATTTGGTCATCCTATCTATAATAAACCAAATATAATCATGTTGCCTTCGGGTACGAGGAAAACCCACTATAAAGTCCATGTTCACATCTTCCCACTTCCAAGTAGGAATGGGAATATTTTGGACAAGCCTCCCGGACTTTGATGTTCAACCTTAACTTGTTGACAATTAGGACATTTGGCTACAAATCCCGTAATATCTTTCTTCATACCGTTCCACCAATAGACTTCTCGTAGATCATTGTACATCTTGGTGGTTCCCAGATGAATAGAATATCGAGAACTATGAGTCTCCTCTAAAGTTTTCTCCCTCAACCCATCCACATCCGGAACAAATAATCGACCGTGGTACCTAAGCACCCCATCTCCCCCTTGGGAGAAAGCCTCAACGGACTTCTTGAGTACCGACTCTTTCACCTCAACCAATATATGATCAAGGTCTTGTTTAGACTTCACATCCACCACAAAGGACGATTCGGAGCCATTATGAACCACGAAAGCACACTTGGTTGAATCCACTAGTTGGACACCTAACCGCGCCAATCTATGCACCTCACGAATCAATTCTTTCTTTTCATTCTCCACATGAGCCACACTACCCATGGACAATATACTAAGAGCATTCGCCACCACATTAGCTTTTTCGGGTTGGTAAAGGACACTCATGTCATAATTCTTCAAGAGTTCTAACCACCTTCTTTGTCGGAGATTCAAGTCCTGTTGTCTAAGCACGTATTGATGACTCTTGTGATTGGTGAACACAACAACATGTACCCCATATAAATAATGCCTCCATATTTTCAAGGCAAATAATACTGCTGCTAATTCAAGATCATGGGTCAGATAATTCTTCTCATGTACTTTAAGTTGCCTTGAAGCATAGGAAATCACCTTACTGTTTTGCATAAGTACACATCCCAACCCCACTCTAGAGGCGTCACAATATACAACAAAACCATCGGTACCCTCCGATAAGGTCAACACTGGAGCGGAAGTAAGTCTATCTTTCAACTCTTGGAAGCTTCTCTCACAAGCCTCCGACCACTCAAACTTAGCTTTATTTTGAGTCAAAGCCATCACCGGAGAAGCAATGGAGGAAAACCCCTCAATAAACCTCCTATAGTAACCGGCCAAAGCCAAAAAGCTTCTAATATCCGAGGGAGTTAGAGGTTTAGGCCAACTCTTGACCGCATCCATATTCTTTGTATCTACCTCGATACCCTTGCTTGACACAATGTGACTAAGGAATGCTACAGACCTTAATCATAACTCACATTTGTTAAACTTCGCGAAAAGTTGATTTATCCTTTAGGACTTGCAATACTAATCTCAAATGGTCCACATGTTCATTCTCACTCCTTAAATAGATCAAAATGTCATCAATGAACACTATCACAAACATGTCAAGATATTGTCGGAACACTCTATTCATTAAGTCGATGAACGTTGCCGGAGCGTTGGTCAAACCAAAGGACATTACTAGGAACTCATAGTGACCATATCTTTTTCGAAAGGCCATCTTGGGAATATCAACCCCTCTCACCCTCAATTGGTGATAACCCGAACGAAGATCAATCTTGGAGAAATAACTAGCCCCTTGAAGTTAGTCAAACAAGTCATCAATCCTTGGAATGGGATACTTGTTCTTAATGATCACTTTATTCAATTGACAATAATCAATGCACATTCTAAGAGACCCATCTTTCTTCTTAACGAACAACACCAGAGCACCCCATGGAGAGATACTCGGTTGAATAAAACCCTTGTCTAGCAAATCCTTTAGTTGCTCCTTCAACTCTTTTAACTCCACCGGAGCCATTCTATAAGGAGGAATGGAGATAGGTTGCGTATCTGGTAAAAGGTCAATACCAAAATCTATTTCCCACTCGGGAGGAATACCTGGAAAATCATCAAGAAAAACTTCCAGAAACTCATTTACTATCGGATCCGACTCTAGAGAAGGGGTTTCAGACTCAACATCCATCACCCTAACAAGATGATAAATACACCCTTTGGAGATCATTTTCCTAGATTTATGACAAGAAACAAATTGACCTCTAGGTATTGAATTACCCCCTTTCCATTCTAAAATAGGCTCATTTGGAAATTGAAATTTAACCACCCGAGTCCTACAATCTATAGAGGCATAACATACATGCAACCATACCATACCAGAAATCATATCAAAGTCTAACATGTCTAACTCTACCAAATCCACCAAAGTTATTTTATGGGACAAGGAAATAGGACAACTTCTATAAACTTTCTTAGCCACCACCAAGTCACAAACCGGGGTAGAGACCGAAAAATGTTCTACTAACACTTCGGGGAGTATTTCAAACTTCATGGCCACTAAAGGTGTCACAAAGGACAAAGTAGCACCGGGATCTAACAAAGCATAAACATCAATAGAAAAGACTTTTAACATACCGGTCACCACATCCGGGGAGCTCTTTTGGTCATCTCGGGATCGAAGAGCATAAAAGCGATTTTGCTTTTGAGCATTAGAATTTGGACCGCTTGGAAGTGTTTGCTTATCTTCTCTCCCCTTGGCCGTAAGTGTTGGGCAATTTTTCAATTGATGACCACTCTTACCGCAACCATAACAAACACCTATGCCGGCTAGGCATTTACCATCATCCCTCTTTCCACATTTGGCACAAGTAGGTTTTGACATGGTAGTTCCCTTATCATAACCTCCTTGAGGTTTAGGGTTAGACACCCTATCCTTGTTAACCTTCTGAGCACTAGAGGAGTCTTGTTTGGAGAACTTTTGTTTGAACCTTTGTCGCCCTTGTCCATCGGATCTAGTATTGGAGAAGTTCCCATCTTCGGTTCTAGCTCTTTTCGCTTCCCTATTCATTTGCTTAAGTTTTTGTTCCTCAATTTGTTCGGCATGGACCATGAGACTTGAAATATTCATACTTGGAATAACCATTGCCGAACAACATTCATTGACTATCAAGTGAGAAACTCCCATCACAAATTTATTCATTCTAGCCCACGAATCCACCACTAAGGTTGGGGCATACTTGGATAGTTAGGTGAACTTTAGAGCATACTCTTTCACACTCATACCCCCTTGTCGAAGATTTATGAACTCTTGTATTTTTCGTTTCGTCAACTCTAGGAGAAAGAATCTATCAAGAAACTATTATTTAAATGGTTCCCATCCTACCAAAACCGCTCTTACGGGTCTCTCACCCTTCCACTGTTCATACCAAACTTGAGCCACATCTTTTAGTTAGTAGGTGGCTAGCTCCATCTTCTCTTCCGAAATCACCCCCATAGCATCAAGCACTTTGCAAACCTCATTGATATACCTTTGGGGATACTCTTCCACTTTGGAGCCAAGAAATTTGAGAGGGTTCATCCTTACGAAATCCCTCAATCTAGAAACCACGGAATTCATATTAGGGTTCACATGAGGCCCAACATCTCTATTTGCTTTAGCCTTCATGGCTTGGGCTTGAGTTGTCATGGCTTGGGCTTGAGTTTTCATGGATTGGGTCAACATTAGAAAATCCTACCTAACCTCCACATCCGTCATAGCCGGAGGATTTATGAGAGCTTGAGGAGCTTGATCATCTTGAGGAGGAAATCCTTGATTCACATTCTCCTCTTCCACCTTTCTAGTGTTAGCCCTTCATGTATTCATATCCTGAAGACACAAGAGAAGGATTAGAAGGAAGACTTTATAGAGTTAAACTCTAAGGCACGATTTATGAGTAATGAAAGAAGTGTAGTTTCCTAAATATCTTATAGCCTCTCATTCATAAATGTGGCACGCTTCACACTCATGAACAAGACTCTACTAGACGCGCCTTATTAGACATCATCCTAGAATCATTCTAAACCTTTTGCTCTGATTACCAAGTTTATCACGACCCAAGGGTACCCCCTAGGTGTAACAAGGCACATAGAACCCCGAAAGGCACCATGTAATCCACTTAGCATATCATAACATAAGTAAAGATAAATAAAGAGTAAAAACACATTTCAAGTCATAAGAACAATTCATTAAAGAATAGCGGAAGTCTAGACTTGTCTCATTATCCATCTATTACAATCAAGGTCTCAAAATATGGCCACAACCCTTTACAATAAAATTCTAAAATGAAAGTACAAGAAAGAACTAGGAAGTCATCATGTGTCCTCGAACCATGAGGACTCACCAAAAGCAAGGAGAGTAGTTGGTCCAAGCTTTGATCAATAAGAAAGCACACCTCAAGAACCGGACCCTACACTTAAAGAAAAATGTAGAAAATATGGGTTAGTACAAAGATGCACTAAGTATGATAGTTATGCATTCCCACTATAGTAATGCCAATAAAAAAAAATGAGAGACCCAAAGTAATGAGAAAATGACTTGTAACTGTGAAGCTATAAGGTATCATACCCTGGGGATTACAAAATAACATTTCCGGAAAGACCACCAATATGGGACGATTAAATAGTTTTTCATTCATTCTCATCCAATCAAAAAAGACTTTTTTTCGAATGTTTTTGAGTTTTTTCTGGATTTTGGTCGGTAAAGAAATTAAATGGATTCAAGTAGAGTTTTCTCAAATGTATCAATAAGCTAGACCCATACTGCGAGGTGTTTAATGCAATAAATAAACTCGGACACTCAAGAAATCTGTTGGACAGGCGCTGCTTATATACGTTTACTAAATTTCTCTTTCCACATGAGGTTTGAGGGATAAGGGCATCTGGAAACCTTTTGAAGTGGGCAAACCTAGTCAAAGAAAGAAGCAACTCTCTGTTCCTTCTTTCTTTATGTTATGTCGATTGCGGTGGGGGGCACTTCACCAGAGTTATTGCGGGCAGGCTTCCTTCTAGGATAGGCTTTCTTACCAAAAATATTTCCTTAGAACAAGGGATTTCCCCCGTTACGGAAGGAAACACTCCGTTTCCCTGTCCAAGCCAAGGAACTTACGCCAAAGAGTCCTGACAAATGGTGATTCAGACGAGATTCGGCATTTTTGAACCAGGAAACGTTAATAATCCTAGTGATTGGATTTCTATGCTTAGTCTGATAGGAAATAAGATATTCAAATAAATAATTTTATAGCGAATGACTTTTCATCTATTGTATTTTCATGCAAATAGGGGTCAAGAAAACTCTATGGAAAGATTGACTTGGGTTCTTTCTCGTAAGTGGTATACCTACACCCCACACGCACACTCACTATATCTATATACGTCGAACTTTCTAGCGTTTCGAAAATGCCCCTCTCCTTACAGTCAAGTGGCTGAACTCCCCTCTCCCTTCTTTTGAGTCTACGCGCTTCTGCTTAGTATGTCGTTTATATGCTTCTTAATAAGCCAGAGGCCCCTCTTTTTTGTTCTTCTTTTGCTTGCCCCCGACCCCCAACCTAGGAACAAAACTAAGACGTTTCGTTTCCATTTTTTGGTTAAAAGCATCGCATAGTATAGTGATAGTGCCCGGTCCACAGCTGCGGACTTGTAAATCGATTCATAACCTTTCGGGCACAACCAATCTCTAATCGAACTCCCTTTACTTGTAGGAATACATCTTGAAGCTCATATATTTCATTTTCAAGGATGAGATAGATGCTGTCTTTTTGGTCTTGGGGCGAGCCCGACAACCCCACGCCGAAGAAAGTAGCCCTCTCAAAAGCCTTTTCGGTTAGGCCATTTCTTTCCTCTGCGATTCGGTGGAGTTGCTTTTCCGTAATACATAAAAGCTTCTCGTCTGTGGTGCTAGTCCAACAATTCGGTGGTCCAGCAGCCTCAGCTCACCTTGCGCTGCTTGAAAACATGCCAAAATGGTACATTTTAGTTGAATGCATGCAATTTGTAAGTTAAAACCTCATTTATAAGATAATGGAAGAGCATAAGTCATAAGAATGTTCATTACAAAAATACTCACATCATAAGAGAACCACACCACGACCACTCTCAAAGCCTACTTGTGCAATGCATGCATGAAGTCCCATACCCCCACACACATACTAAGTATAGCTTCTTGAGGGGACATAGTTCTTACTTCCTGTTCTTGTCATGGTGGGAATAAGCCTTAACCGACATAGACCATGTGAGCTTAGCATGAAATCCGGTGTCATGCCCCACATTGAAAAGAGGTGTCCTACTTGCCTAAGGTAGAACTAAAATGTATTAGCTTTTAGGTGGGGCCACTAGTTAAAGACCTATGTGGGCACATAGTTACGGGATAGGGAGATTGTTACTAGAAACCTCAACCTTACTTACCGGGGGAGCTTCCATCTCATGAGATTACTTTTAGAAACCCGGCCTTACTTAATGGGGGAGCCTCTATCTCATATTCCATATCCACTCGGTGTTAAGCATTACTTCCCAAAATTTCATGTTTAATCATGAATTAAGTTCACATGCATGAAAG